>JAOTNS010002465.1:0-13749 GCA_028476615.1 Culter alburnus
GCCGTGTCCGTGGTGTATAGGCAAACCTGGGGGGCAACCCGGCAGAGTGTTGGTGGAGGCATTGGACTCGGGTAGCATTTCTTCTGACCAGGTTATGGGGCTGACAATGAGGCTCTCTGGAAGAATGGGACTCAGGATCTTCAGAAATTTCCTCGGGACTGTGGATACGTGATAGAGCATCGGCTTGACATTCTTGGAACCAGGACGATAGGAAATGGTTAAGTTGAATCGCGTAAAGAACAATGCCCATCTTGCTTGATGTGGATCAATCTTTTTGCCTCATGCAGGTACTCCAAATTCTTATGATCGATTAACACCAGAAAGGGATGACGGGCTCCTTCGAGCCAATGCCTCCACTCCTCCAGGGCGAGCTTGATGGTGAGTAGCTCCTGGTTGCCGATGTCATAATTAATCTCCGCCGGGTTGAGTTTGTGGGAGAAGAAGGCACATGGATGGAGTCTACTTGGTTTCCCCTGCTGCTGGGACAGGACCGCTCCCACTCCTGTGGTGGATGCATCGATCTCGACCACGAAGGGAAGTTCTGGATCAGGATGAACAAGGAGGGGAGCGGTCGTATAGGTGGTCTTGAGCTCCTCGAAGGCTTTCTTTGCTGCAGGGTTCCAGGACAGAGACTTGGGCTCTCCACGGCGTAGGTTGGTGAGTGGAGAAGTGATGGTACTGTAACTCTTGATGAATCTTCGATAGAAATTGGCGAATCCTAGGAATCTTTGCAGTTCTTTGATAGTTGTGGGAAGGGGCCAATCCTTAATTGCTGATACCTTCCTCTCGTCCATGCGGACGCCACTGTGGTCGATGTTGTATCCCAAGAACTGCACTGAGGGCTGATGGAAAGTACATTTCTCTGCTTTCAGGAACAGGCCCTCAGGCATTGGAGGACCTCCGCAACGTGTTGGCGATGTTCGGTCAGGCTCCGGGAGTAGATGAGAATGTCATCTATGTAGACGATCACGAACCTGTGCAGGAAAGATGATTTTCACACCATCTTGAATAAAAATTCTAGACTACAAGATCTAGTTCTCAAAAGTCTTGTTAACAAATGTTTATTATTTGTTATATGGCCTTATTTCAGTGACTTATGTGTGGCTAATGAAAAAAAAGAGTTAAATGTGTATACAGTGTAATCATAATTTAGCCAATAAAATGTTTATAAGCAACTGAAAAAAGACCAAATGTCAGGGTGTTACACACAGAAGGGGACGGAGACAGGTAAAAGCGTATGTGATGTTCATTGAATAACCAGAGAGTTATGGCCGAGTGCAGGTAAGTCCATGCAGATAAAGTTCATAGCAGATAACTATCAAGACAGTGATACTGAACTTGATCTTCTCTCCAGGTTACAAGGATGGCTGACAGACGAGGAACGGAGGATACCAGGAGGCACTCACTGAAGACACGGAGAACACGAGGGATCTTGGAAGGCAATGGAGACAGGTAAGTAGTCCGTAAGGTAAGCATAACTGGAAGTATGTCTTAAGCCGAGTTCAGACTGCACGATTTTCAAAGTAGTTGGGTCACTGTTCTTTTCACACTGCATGACTATCTTGGCCAGCATTCAGTCGCTGCTGTGTTCAAACTGCATGATGGATCGGCGACAGAAGGTTTCACACTGCATGACTTTATAATAGGAAGAATCGCCGACAACTCTGTCTGGCACGCAAACTACATTTCACAACCGAGAACACGTGAGATGTAACAAGGAAACAACGCGATATCACGCGTGCAAGACCAGAGTTATTATTATTATTATTAAAAACGGTAGCCCGCAAGAAGCTTGCAATACGAATTGCCTGTGCGCTGATTTGCAGCGAAAACAAGAAAAAGAAAAGAAGAATATGGAGGAGGAAGTGGTTGGGGAGACTGTGGATTGTGTGTTCTGTAACGAGAGTTGGAGGTAAATAAATAACTTTTCAATGTGCTGCTGTTGATGGTCAAGCAAATGTTTGTGCTTTGTTTCTGTTTGATAGAATTGTAATGTTTATCTGAAACAAAGCCATGCTTGCTGATATTGTGGTCTATAACTCCTCCCCGAACTCCCCGCTGCTCTGTATCTTGCTCTCTCATTGGCTGTCGGTCATCGCCGATGTAGTTTTCAGTCAGAACACTTTTCACACAGCAGGATTTTGAATCGCCGACAGGTCCAGATATTTAGTTAATGAGTGTGTTGCTGATCAATACTCAGGAGAGGGAGTGCGATGTGTTTGGTGAAGTGAAGAGCCTGGCATGTCTGTGACACAGGGCATGTCAACAATTCACCAAGGCCCAAAAACACCCTCAGACCCAAGAGAGTTAAAACCAACAGGAGCCCGAATAAACATCAAAAAACAGTGTCCAAAAACATGAGTAGTTTATTCCGAAACAGCAATTTCACTGTTCACACCACAAACTATATTACAAAGTGCAATGGTATCAAAAAAATAGAAAAGGATTGTAATATAATTTCTCTTACAGTCTCAAATTCCATCATATCAAGATTCATTACAAAAAACACATTACACAAAAAATGAACCTATCCACCTCTGATGCACAAGACATTGAAGAGATATTTCTAAGCTCAGAAGCACTAAGATTCACTTACAACAATGGTTTGGAAATAACCACATGTTACAGTAACATAATTACTTTTTGCTGTAACACAGTAATATAATGCATTGCTAATACAATTTGGGTAATATTATACTTGTTACAATTTCAACTTGTTAATCCAACTGAGAGATGTAGTTTGCGTGTACTATGTTACTGACTGGGTGTTTTGAGCTGCCGTTCAATCTGTATTTTACACAGCGTGATGAGAAACGGCTGCTCCAAAAAAATTGCAGAATATGCATATTTAATTTTAACGTATTAAAAATACAATTAATGAATTATATTTATATATTAAAATTAATTTTAAGTTATCTCCAAGCCCCATGGAGGATCTCTGGCCTACACAGTGATTATGCAGTACCACATCACCATCTACTGGATGTATAATGAGCAGCAATAAACTACATTTTATGCCACTAAACTTCTGTGGTCATTTTGGTGAAAGTAACTCAAAGTAATGCAAAGTAGTGTAACACATTACAATTCAGACACAGTAATATTGTAATGTAACTAGTTCTTTCAAATGACAGTAACTAATATATTTAATGTATTACATTTTGGAAGCAACTTGCCCAACTCTGAAAATAACCAATTTGGGGGAACAAGTTCTTCAGCTCATGCCAGTGAAGCTGATTTATTTAAAATTAGTCTTTATGAAACTGGGAACATCATAACTCAAAAATATTGATGTAACTGATTATCTTAGATTTTTTTGAGTTAGTCCAACTTATTTAGGTTTACAGTGTAAACCTGTTATAAAATAAATTCTGTTCGTTTCTAAGTTAGATTGATAAATGAGGCCCAATATGAGTGGAAACCAGGGCTTGACATTAACCCACCAACCCGCCAAATGCGGGTAGATTTCAGCTATGGCGGTAAAACAACCACTCCCACTAGCCACTTCGGCGGGTTGAATATAATTTCAGCCTACAGCCAAATGAAAGGTAGCCAAGCTCGTCGTATCACAAAATTACAATTCAATCACAATTCTTTATCGATTAACTTGCTGTTAGTGAAGGTGGGATAGGCGGAATCATGCTGAATGACACACAACAGAAGCCGATCAGATCTTCTTGCGCATGAATAGTCAAATACACGCACACACAGATGTCAATGGTCATCGTGTGGAGTATCTCACGTGAATACAGTCGGTTATGGCTTAAGTGGGTAAACGTGGGTAATAACTGAATAGTGTCAGTATATTATGTCCATGCATTCAGCAGCCCCCAAATAATACCTGTCTGTCATTAATCAAACAACAAAAGAGTGTTAAATAAATGTATACATGATAAAAAAAAACCTAGGTAACACTTTACAATAACAGTACTTGAATAATCATGAACTAGAATTAATAGTTACTTCAACATGAACTCATGATAGTAAATATGAACTAATGAAGAGTGATCCTTAACTACGACAGGAGTCATAAGGATTCATGCATGAAAACAGCAGCCTTAACTATGCGTTAATACATGTTGATAATTAATGCATTAATTAACATTTAGGGGTAAACTAAATAATCAGGCTCCATAAGAGTAAACAAGAAGTACTCTGAATTTGAATTAAACGTGATTTAATACTGTCATAATTTACACTGTAATAATCATAATCTGCCATCTGCAGCTTTGGACAAATAATTGGAATGGCACATGATTATTTAGCCATTAATTACATAGATCTGTCTAATCAAATGTGGAAAATAGACTAACTACACTAATAAATTTAATTTGATCTAAACCGTTTCTGATTTTTATTGTTCATTTATATTTAGTCACAGCTAAATAGTCATAGTTTATCCCGGAACTAAAGTATGTAGGGTTTGTTTCTGGCGGGACACTTATTAGTGGCGCACGCTAGGTGTTCTCTTGGCGCGTTTGTTGTGTTGCTGGCATTTTAAACTAATAAATGTTGACTGCTTCGGTAAGCCGAATTAATAATTAAAGACATATTTACATGTATTTTTATTGGGGTTTTCAGGAGGTTATGTGCAGTTATTAACTGTATTTGTATTTTGTCATTTAAATGCTTTGATTAGCATTAGCTTGTGGACGCCCGATTTTAATTTTAATTTTGCTAAATGTGCCTTATGTGTGTCTTTACAGGTATTTTATGGCTTGCTTTCAAGTCTATATGTTTAATTATAAAATAAAAATAAAATACAAATTTTTATTTTGTTTTTTTTGCACCGGGGTGTAAAGGAATAAGGATGGCACTCTTAGTGTTTATTCATATATTAGTGAATGATTTGTAAGTGCATCGTGTCATGTCTTTACTTGAGGGGGCACGATCATAATTAACTAACCATATACTAACATCAACTAATAATGCATAATTATGTCATGACTTTACTTGAGGGGGCACAATCATAATGAATTAACCATACTGGGTTTGTTAATGCATAATTATGTCATGACTTTACTTGAGGGGGCACAATCATAATTAACTCACTGTTAACTACTTACCAAATTCAGCTCATGATTTATCATTAACTTACTATCAAATACACTTGTACTAACACAACTATATAGTATTCAGCCCAGTTAAGTGATGTTGTGTGACTTTTCAAAAAGAAAAGAATGGAGGTACAGTATGATCACGGCCTGCGTCTGGATGGAGAGTGAACTTCTGAATCTGAATCCAGCAAATGCTCCCTGACCTTAGTTCATGTTTCCTGTTTGGTTATTTTTTGGGAACCGATTCCTCAGGAACTGATGTAAGTCACAGTAGTTTAGTTTGGTAGGAAGAATATCACAAAACATATTAAGACCTTTTAAGATAATTATTAGTGATTTAGTATTTTATGTTTTATAAGGAGGATCAGTGAAAATAATGACAAACTAATCCTGTGCCTTTCAGTAATGTTTATAATGAAGCTGCTGATGTCACTAATTTAAATTCTGACAATAATAAAGTTTAAATTTATTTCAAAGTCCAAATATTTATTATTCCTTCTTATAGAGACTGTTTGATTTAGTGTTACCCCTAAATGTTAATTAATGCATTAATTATCAAACATATATTAACGCGTAGTTAAGGCTGCTGTTTTCATGCATGAATCCTTATGACTCCTGTCATAGTTAAGGATCACTCTTCATTAGTTCATGATTAGTCATATCTTAACTAATCTTGAGTTCATGTTGAAGTAACTATTAATTCAGGTATTAGTTCATGGTTATTCATGTACTGTTATTGTAAAGTGTTACCAAACCTATGTATCAGCATTAAAAGATTTTTTTAAAAATTACTATTTGTAATTTGCTTCGTTTTTTTTATATAGCATAACAAAAATAACTGCAAATACCAGCTGATATACAACGTAGTCTTGATTTGGGTCTTCAATCTGCATGTGTAAGTTTGAAGGGTTTTAAATCAAGTAAAATGACTCAAAGTAATGTAAGCATGACAAAGTCAACTTTAATCATATAAAATGTAATCTCCCAACAGCAAAATTGTGGCCAGTGAAAATGCTGAGTGGCTAGTAACTTTGGAAAACCACTAGCCACAGCAAAAAAGTTAATGTCAAGCCCTGGTGGGAACACAAAGAAAACTAGCAGGAATGAGGCTGTTCAGGACCAGGAATGAGGAAGCTGCTTTACAGACACGCCTCTTTTGCACACGTCACTCAAACACAGAACCAGGAAACATGAATCACATGATTTCAGAGAAAGTGAAACTGAAGTGTAGTTGAGCTGTTGTGTGTTTGTGTCTCTGTATTCATGCTGTAAAATGGCAGAAGCCAGAATTTCAGTGGATCAGGATGAGTTTAGGTGTTCAGTGTGTCTGGATCTCCTGAAGGATCCAGTGGCCATTCCCTGTGGACACAGTTACTGTAAGATCTGTATTACAGGCTGCTGGGATCAGGAGGATGAGAAGAGAGTCTACAGCTGCCCTCAGTGCAGACAGACCTTCAGTCCAAGACCTGCTTTAGCTAAAAACACCATTCTGGTGTAAAAACAATTATTTCTACCTGTAATCCTTCATAAACATACATAATAGCATAAATCTATAATAATAATCTGGATTCATATCTGTTTACTTGATGATTTATGTGATGTTTCTCCTGTCATTGGTTTGTCCTTTAGCACCAGCTGAAGGAGACGCAGAGGTTGTTCCAGCAGAGGATCCAGCAGAGAGAGAAAGATCTTCAGCAGCTGAGAGAGGCTGTGGAGTCTCATAAGGTGAGTCTGGAGAAGAAGAGAAGTTTGAGAAGTCTCAGTCAGGACTCACTGAAGCCACTGTGTGATTGTGATGTGTGTCCTAACAGCGCTCTGCACAGACAGCAGTGGAGGACAGTGAGAGTATCTTCACTGAGCTCATCCGCTCCATTGAGAGAAGCCGCTCTGAGGCCACACAGCGGATCAGAGATCAGGAAAAGACTGCAGTGAGTCGAGCTGAAGGACGACTGGAGCGACTGGAGCAGGAGATCAATGATCTGAGGAGGAGAGACGCTGAGCTGGAGCAGCTTTCACACACACAGGATCACATCCATTTCCTGCAGGTAACAGAGATCTAGAAGAACAGGATCATAGTGGACTTGAGCAAGAGACTCACAGAGAAACATTTCATGAGAGCAGAATGAGCCGTTGACTGAAGTTGATCTGTGTGTTCGGTTATTATAATCATCAGTCAGACTCTCATCTGATCTTCTTCTTTTGAAAGAGACGCACTTACAAATGCAGTTCAGCTCTGGAAATCTCTTAGGAAATTTTTTTCTGAAAGATACATTGAGATTCCAGATGACAAAGCTCAAAACTTCACAAATATTTTAAATATTTAGTCCTCAAACTAAAGTGAGGTTGTATTTTACCTCTGCTTTAGCATATTTAAACCACAAAACTTGACCTTGGGTTTGTGTCCTAAGAGTCACTAACTGCTCAAAAGCTTTGTAAGGAACCCCCCATCGGCCCAAAAACGGAATCCAACGGCGTTGGGCGAAGGTTAATGAGTGTATGCCTTTTCAGCGTCTCTGTGAAGTTCACTTAATTTCACTCGTTTAATCTGACTCCAATTTCAAATGATTCTTATTCTAAGGGTTTGTGTCTCCAATTAGAAATTGATCATTTGTTATGTATTAATTTAGATATTTGATTATTCTGGGTATTCTCTATTTTTAATTATTCTTTCATTACGGACCCATTATCGCTTAGAGAATTTCACATCGCCGACTGCGTTCTCACGGACATAAATTCGCCAGTTTATATGATTCTTAGTGAGAGGGTGCAGAGTTTACTAATGCATTGAGTCGAACCGCCACATGCTTGTTCATACAAAATACAGTTTTCTTAGTCACGATACTGCAACTTGCTAAGTCAATAACACAAACTCAAAAAGTCCCATGATGTGCCCACATGCTCCTTTCATGGGGCTCTCTAGTTTGACCTGCCCTGACGCAGATTTACGGAAAACGACTCCAATAATCTACCGGTCATAATGATTTCAGAAGAATCCAGAGTAAATCAAATATAACATTTTATTTGTCAAGTAAAAATGGATCATGCCAATTACATTACAACTAGACAATTAGAAGCCAATTCAGAAATGTTAAATGCATAACATCGATTACTCAAAGAAATGCATATATACACACAGTGCATACTAGGGATGAGCGAGTACAGCATTATCTGTATCTGTATCTGTATCTGTTAACCATATGAATTATCTGTATCTGTACTCGGAGTGGGTGGGGCCTAACCCGGAAGTAGGCGGGGCTGTCTTGAAATGGGCGGGGCTTTAACCGGTAGGTTATTTTAAGCATGCAATTGATATGGTTGATCAGAAATTGTTAGATTTATTGCTGATTAGAAAAATATTTACAGGACAGCATCAGGATTGAGCTTCAGATCAATGGTTTTGATCACGATAGCAAACAAACTATATTACAGAACAAGTTTTGCAACAATGAAAACAAAACAATGCAGTGCAATTATGAAGTAAAATGTAATGAACAACATAACTTTCTTTTTTAACTTTTAATTTTTTTATGATCAGTGTGATTTTTTTTTTTTTTGGTTTTTTTTTTTTTTTATTTCCACACCAGGTGTGTGTGTAGAGAGTGAGTAAGAGGGAGAGCGAGAGAGATAGAGAAGAGAGAGAGGTTGAGGTTTAAAGCACTTTATTTTTTCCATTACACCTTACATCACATTACTGAAAAAAGAAAAAAAAAATTCCTAAAAATTTACAACAAGCTGATCATCCTGAACTGTACATAGCACCTCATTAAAACACCAAACATCGCAAAACCACACCAAATTATTAGTAAGTTTGTAATATGCAAATTCAAGTTTCAGCCTTCCTTGCACCAGATGCCGAAACATCATCTCAGGATCTATTGTAGAGAGTTGCAAACCTTTGTTTTTTCTGGTTTTCCAGATTGCCAGTTTTGCAGTTCCTATCAAAAATTTAGTAAAACCATTTTCCTTCTCATTAAAAAACTGTATTTCAGACCCCCAATAAAAACTACTTCAGAAAAATCCTCATTGAATCTTCTAAAACAAATCTCAAGCAAATTAAAAAGACCTTGTAATCTGTTACACTTTAAAAACAAATGCTCCAGGTTTTCCTCAATCCCACAGAACCGACATTCCCCCCCTACTGCTGGATTGAGGTGCGCCACATGCCGGTCCGTAGCGATGGCCCCGTGGATGATCCTCCACTGGAGGTCTGCCGTTCTCTTCTCCACCGGGGTTTGTACAGCGTCCTCCACCTGTCCCGCACCAGGAAGTCTGGCTGTAGCAGTTCAGGCCATTTAGATGCTTTTATTCCTTTTAGTGATTCCTGGTGTGTCATTTTCACTGAAGTGCAATATAAGGCTTTCTTAGACGCATCTTTAAAAAGATCAAGCTGGGGGGTCGTGAAAGATAAAATCGAGTCCGCAATTTCACCATCTTCCTCATTTATGATAGGTGAGATCTTAATGTCTGGGAAGTCTTGGTTATTTCTCATGTCCAGTGTTTGTCTCCGTGCAATCCAAGACCTGCAGCCACTTGGTAGCGCATTGGAGATCTCTTCTTTCAGTTTAAAAACAAGACGCAAGGACCTTAAACCCGTCAACTCTTGGAGTTCTTCAGTAGATTTCCAGCCCCTCTCATCAAGAAGATGTCCAAGTTTGTAGATGCCATTCCTTATTAAGCCTCTCCGCACAGTCACGGAGGAGAGCAATCGGGTCTGGATCAACGGATTAAAAAACAACGGTTCCTCTGGAGTCCAGTGTTCTTGCTCATCTATGTCTCGTTCACTTTAAAAACAGTCTCCATGTCTGCAGCATAAACTTATAAAACGGTGGAAGCTCTGACAGGCTTATTTCCTCTAATTTCATTAAAAACAAATGTTTGTCTAGACCAAGTCCTCCTGCCTGCTTCAGCAAAGCACTTGCTGTTTTGGCCCATGTCACATCTTTATAAAGAAGTCTCTGCACAGACTGTAATCTGAAGGCTCGGATCCGACTCCTCAAATCCACCAAGCCTTGCCCACCCTCCTGGACTGGAATATACAGGGCAGCTGCACGGATCCAGTGCTGTCCACTCCAGAAGAAGTTGACCAGTGTCCTTTGAATGTTTAAAATGAGTTCTTCAGGTGGCTCCATGACTGCAGTCCTGTGCCACAGCATCGATGCAGCGAGGTTGTTGATCACCAGGACTCTCCCCCTGTAAGACAGTTGTGGCAACAGCCACTTCCACTTTGTCAGTTTGGCAGACACCTTTTCCAGCAGACCCTCCCAATTTTTCTTCTGAAACTGTTCATTACCTAAAAAAACACCTAAAACTTTAAACCCATCTTGTCTCCAGCGTAACACACCCGGGAGTTGAGGAAAACCTGTGCCTTCCCACCCACCAACAATAAAACCTTCACTTTTGGACCAATTGACTCTTGCAGAGGAAGCTCTTTCATACAAACCAAGAGTTTGATTTAAAATTGTGATGTCATCCTGATTTGAAATAAAAACAGTAATGTCATCTGCATATGCTGATAAAAATAACTTAAACTTGTCCTGTGAATTAGGAATTGCTATTCCATTAAGATTCTTCCTCAACCTGCACAACAAAGGTTCTATGACCAGGTTGTATAGTTGTCCAGACAGTGGACATCCCTGCCGGATGCCTCTGGACACCAGGATCGGCTCACTCAAACCACCTCCTGCTTTCACCAGCACAGACACATTAAAATACAGCAAATTAATGTAAGATATAAAACTGTCACCAAATCCAAAACACTTTAAAACCTTAAAAAGATATTCATGATCAACTCGATCAAAAGCTTTTTCTTGATCTAACGATAAAAACCCAAGATTTCCATGATAAAACTGATTAATGTCGATCATGTCTCTTAATAAAAACAGGTTGTCCGTAATTGATCTTTCAGGAATGCAGTATGACTGGTCCTTGTGAATCAACTGGTCTAAAACATTTTTCAGCCTGTTTGATAAGCATTTGGAGAATATTTTGTAGTCCGAACACAGTAAGGATACAGGTCTCCAGTTCTTTAAAAATCCCAAGTCCCCCTTCTTTTGGAAGGAGAGACAGGACGGCTCGTCGACAGCTTGTGGGAAGTGTTTTGTTCTTGATGCAGTCCAACAATACTTCATAAAAATCTGGTCCTATTATATCCCAGAATTGCTGATAAAAATCCACAGATAAGCCATCAATCCCTGGAGAACGGCCAGTGTGTAGCTGATGCACTGCTTCCGTGAGTTCTTTAAAAGAGATTAAAGTGTCCAGTGCCTCTTTCTGCTGGTGCTCGAGCTGAGGCAGTTCCTCCAGCAGATCCTCAACGCTTGCAGCATCACAGCTCTCAGCGCTGAACAGCTGCTTATAGAAGTCTCTCGCTAGCTTCCTCATTTCAGCTGGATTTGAAGTCACCGATCCATCTTGCCGACGGAGATGACACATTTGCTTCTGATGGACACTTTTTCTCTCTAAATTAAAAAAAGAAAGCACTTGGAGCGTCCATGTCCTTGACAGAGCAGAATCTGGCTCTTATCAACGCTCCCTTTGCCTGCTCCTGCAAATAAGAGTTCAGTTCTTGTTTTTTCTTTTTTAAAACATCGCAATGCACAGCTTCACTACTGGATACAAGATTTCTTTCCATCGACTCAATGTCCTTCTGTAAAGTCCTTACTGTGTTTTTCACTATAGTTGATGTTTGGGAAGCATAATTCTGACAGAAAAGTCTTATGTTCACCTTTCCCACATCCCACCACTGACACAGACTTTCAAATGAAGACTTTTTCAACTTCCAGTTGCTCCAAAACACTTTAAAACTTTCACAAAATAATACATCATTTAAAAACTTAACATTTAAAAGCCAGTAATAATTACACTTTTGTGTCTTCTTTATGTTTAAAACCAAAGTAATCATGTGGTGATCTGAAAAACCATTGGGAGAAATAGAAGCATCAATAACTCTATTACTCCACATTTCGTTCAAATAAAACCGGTCTAATCTTGCTCCAGAGACTCTATCATCACACACTTTCAGCCATGTGTATTGTCTCACCCCGTGTTTCTTGTTCTCCACACATCTATTAGCTGAAATTCATGAATAAAACTTAACAGGGTAGCAGCAGATTGACTGTGAGGCTCTTCACCATTTCGGTCTACAATAAAATCAGTTGTGCAATTCCAATCACCACCAATTACCAGACACACACTCTCATCATACTTCTGGACAGCATCTCTTAATTTCCTAAACAGATCCTTGCGTTCTGGACCGTTATTGGGAGCATATATATTTACCAGCACAAACACAGTTTCTTCATATTCAATTTCGTAAACAATCTGCCTTCAACAATCTTGTCTATATTTAAAATGTTGATATTCATGTTGGAAGAGAATAAAATGGCAACTCCTGCACTGTTGTTTGTGCCATGGCTTAAAACAAACTTGCCTTCCCACCACATTCCCCACTCAATTTCATTGTCCTTGTTAGTGTGGGTTTCTTGTAAAAAAGAAACGTTAACCTTTTTAATTTTAATAAACTCAGAAACCATTCCTAGTTTTCCCCGGTCTCGTCCACCGTTTATATTTAGAGATCCCACCCTTAAAACATCCATGTAGGAATATAAAAAATAAAGAGGACAGAGACAGAAAGAGACAGTAAAAAGTAAAGTTCACCACGTGATGTTTAAACATTTTGGTGTCTTTGGGAAACAACTTTTTCTTTTCTCAATTTTGTTACCATTTTCTTCAGTCTAAACCTCTTTTTCTTGTCTAAAGCCTCATAACTAACCGTTCTCTGAAATAACAGTACCGACGCTATGAACTTCTCAGGGTCTGGGAAAAAATCAGTGACATCGAAAGCCTTGCCAAAAGTCATGTCTAGAAAATCATTTATTTCTTTTAGAGTGTACACGTCCCTTTCTATCTGCGAGCCCACATCAGAAACCTCAGAAAAAGTATCATCATCTTTCATTTCTGTCTCACAGTTTTCTTGACTCTTTGATAGATCAACACTTTCCATTTTAGTATCTCCACGTTCACTCACACATCGTTTTTCGTTACACTGTTTTCACCTGCTTCTGGTTCAGCACCAGCTTCCTCAGTATGACTGTCATTAATTACGCTTTCTGCCTGTTTTCCACTGTGATCCTCCCGCTCCTCCACAGCTGAAGGCAGCGCGCTCTCTATCGCGTTCTCCCCGCCGCCCGCGGCACTCGGCCCGGCGTTCTCTGACGCGTTCTCCCCAACGCCCGCGGCACTCGGCCCGGCGTTCTCTGACGCGTTCTCCCCAACGCCCGCGGCACTCGGCCCGGCGTTCTCGGACGCGTTCTCCCCGCTAACACCAACCTTATGTGGGCACATTAATCGCTTATGGCTAACATCCCCACATACAAAACACTTCATACTCCCTGTGTTGGCATAAATCATGTAAGCCTTCCCCTCATGCATCACCCTAAACGACACGTCAATACTCGGCTCGTTTAGGAACATGAACACTTGTCTTCTGAAAGACATTACATGTTTTAACGACTCATTCTTACAGCCGAGTGGAAGCGCTTTCATTGCACTAGCGAATTTCCCGTAGCGCGAAAGTCCACGCTCAATCTCCTCGTTGGGAATAAATGGAGGCACGTTTGACACGGTTACTTTTGTGGTTGGAGCAACAAGCGGTGAAACACATAATAAATTCTCCACTTAACCACATCCCGTT
>JAOTNS010002466.1:0-12806 GCA_028476615.1 Culter alburnus
GGTTCCTTCGGGGAACCAACCCCTAGGGCCCTCCCTCTCTAGCGCATCGCAAGCTGTGCAGTTTCTGGATTGGATTGCTGGTCCTTCTCATAGGGGAACCTAGCATTTCATTCAGAGCTCCAGCTGAGGGTCAGACGTCGATTGCAGCATCGGAGAGAGTGCTGTTATGGAAATGAGGGGGACGCTGCCCACTGTAATGGTGTGTGCTTATGCTGACTCAGATTCAGAGTTTACAGCCATGCTTTCCCGGGGGTTCCGGATGTGCATGGAAAACTTTGCAGAATGGAGCTATTTTGGTGCCATAAATATGGAACGCCAAGAGTGCCAAAATCTGCATACGTTTTTCCTCTCTTGGGCCGCCCCTCAGTCTGCAAAAAAACTCCGGCCCAGCCTGCTCTACTGTGTCCGTTGCAGGGAGATGACACCTCCCGTCTCTGCTGCTGTTTAAGTGGTTGGTGAGAAAATCACCCCTGAGACGGGCGAACCAGAGATGGGTGGGGCTGCTCTTTCCACCCCCCGGAGGAGGGCCATGTGGTAAATCCTTTTATTGGGTTTGTTTCTGTTCGGTACCCAAATTTCCAAAAAAAAAAAAAAAAAACTCTCTCATCCCCCTCTTTCTTCGCCAGAGGGCAGCAGTGTGCAGTTTGAGAAGGCAGCCAAAGCCTCTCCTGCGCCCCCTGCCCGACCGTGGAACCAGGTAAGTGTTGCACAGCACAGGTGGAACCAGGTAAGTGTTGCACAGACCCTGCTACGGGCCGCCTCGCTAAGAGAGCCTCCCGAGCCACGTCCCTGTGTTCCACCTCGCTGCCCCACTGCGGGTACACCTGCGGTCCCTTTGATCCCGCTTGTATGGTCTCTGTGAGCCTGGTTAGTGCTCCCCGGTCCGTCTCGCTGGCTCATTTGAACCATCAGGCTCGGCTATGCGATTCAGTTCGCCCGGCGCCCCCCCAAGTTCAGGGGTGTCCACTTCACTGCAGTGAAAGCTGTCGATGCCCATGTCTTGCCTGCGGAGATCGCGGTCCTACTGGCGAAGGACGTGATAGAGCCGGTCCCTCCAGCTGATATGAGGTCAGGGTTCTACAGTCCCTACTTCATTGTACCCAAGAAGAGCGGTGGGTTACAACCTATCCTGGACCTGCGAGTTTTGAATCGGAGCCTTCACAAGCTACCATTCAAAATGCTCACACAGAAATGCATTTTCGAGTGCATCCGTCCCCAGATGCAACGATTGACCTGAAGGACGCGTACATGCAGTCAGGGGTTTGGACGGGACCCCATCTGCACTGGCACATCAACTGCCTCGAGTTGCTAGCAGTACGCCTTGCTCTGAGCCACCTCAAAGCATGTACTGGTCCGTATGAACAACACTGCGACCGTTGCGTACATCAACCATCAAGGTGGTCTACGCTCTGGAGTCAGAAGCATCTGAGGTCGCTTCGTGCCATTCATGTCCCCGGTGTGCTCAACCGTGTGGCCGATGAGCTATCACGAGCTGCGCTGCCAGGAGAGTGGCGACTCCACCCCCAGGTGGTCCAGCTGATCTGGAGAGAGTTCGGAGAGGCTCAGGTAGACCTGTTTGCCTCACCAGAAACTTCCCACTGCCAGTTGTTTTACTCCCTGTCCGAAGGAACACTCAGGACAGATGCACTGGCACACAGCTGGCCCCGGGGCCTTCGCAAATATGCGTTTCCCCCCGTGAGCCTACTTGCACTTTCTCAGAGACGGGGCACTCTTTGGCACCCGCGTCCAGACCTCTGGAAACTCCATGTCTGGTCCCTGGACGGGACGCGGAGCTTCTAGGTGACTTACCCCCTGAGGTACTTAACACCATCACTTCGGCACGTGCACCGTCTACGAGACGCGCTTACGCCTCGAAGTGGAACCTGTTCGTCGGGTGGTGCTCTTCTCGCCAAGAAGACCCCCGAAGATGCTCGATCGGAGTCATGCTTTCCTTCTTGCAGCAAGGGCTGGAGCGTAGGCTGTCCCCCTCCACCCTCAAAGTCCATACTGCTGCTATCTCCACTTACCACAACCACTTAGATGGCAAATCTGTTGGTCAGCACGACCTGGTCATCAGGTTCCTTAGAGACGGTTAAATCCTCCTCGACCCCCCTCCATACCCTCTTGGGACCTTGCTCTGGTGCTAAGAGCACTCCAGATTGCTCCCTTTGAGCCCTTGAAATCAGCAGACTTAAAGATTCTGTCTATGAAGACTTTGCTGCTGGTTGCATTGGCCTCCATCAAGAGGGTAGGGGACCGCAGTCATTTTCGGTCGATGAATTGTGCCTAGAGTTCGGGCCGGGTGACAGCCACGTGGTACTGAGACCCCGGCCTGGCTATGTGCCCAAGGTTCCTACCACTCCCTTCAGGGACCAGGTAGTGAGCCTGCAAGCACTGCCCTCGGAGGAGGCAGACCCAGCCCTGGCTTTGCTCTGTCCAGTTCGCTCTCTGCGACTGTACATAGACAAAACTCAAAGCTTTAGGACCTCAGACCAGCTCTTTGTCTGTTATGGAGGCCAGCAGAAGGGAAAGGCTGTTTCCAAGCAGAGGATTGCCCACTGGATAGTGGATGCCATCGCCCTGGCTTACCAAGCTCAGGGCGTGCCCTGCCCGCTCAGGTTGCATGCTCACTCCACGAGAGGTGTCGCATCTTCCTGGGCGCTGGCTCGTGGCGCCTCGCTGACAGACATTTGTAGAGCTGCGGGCAGAGCGACACCTAACACGTTTGCTAGCTACTATAGCCTCCGTGTCGAGCCGGTCTCCTCCCGTGTTCTCGCCTCAGGTCAGAGGCACTGGGGAGAGGCCCCGGCTTAGTGTCGGCTTGCTGCGCTACATGCGCTTTTTTCTCCAGAGAGTCCCTACAAGGCAGACCCTGTTGAGTCCTCCGATCTCCCTTCGGCAGCCGACGTGGCGGAGCGTCTGGCGCCAGGCCTATACTCCGCTGCATCCTTGAGAACCGGATTTAGGCTGGGTTCCATATGTGTGACCCTACGGGGATCCCATATGGCTGGTTCCACGGTTGCTCCTAAACGAAGCCTGTGTCTTTCCCTCTGGGAGAACCCACCCCTCGTCGGGTTGGAGTCACCCCAGTTCTTCCATAAATAGTACAACCTACATGGTTAGTCCATATGTACTTCTCCACATAACTCCTTCAGGGAAAGATGTGGCTTCCGCAGCGTCCCTTTCCCAACGAAGGGTACGCTTTCCCAGCGTTATCCAATAGTCTCACTGAATGGGTTTTGGGGAACAGCAGTGATCGACACTCTCTGTGTTAGCCCTGTCCCACCGTCCTTAGGCAAGGGGGTTCAGGTGGCTTACAACAGAGCGCTGGAAGGGGCAGCTCCTGTGGCACTTTGGTAGGGATTCCTATTCGTCGGTCTGTCCAACGTACGTCGAACGTGACCGACTGAATCGGAACGTCTCGGTTACAAAGTAACCCTCGTTCCCTGAAGGAGGGAACGGAGACATACGTCCCATCGCCACAGTCGTTGTACCCCGCTGATGCTGCCGCCTAACCTGTTCGGCTCCTCAGCGAAAACCTGAAGATGCAATGCACCTGCTGCTCATTATATACCCCGCGCTGCGAGCAAGCAGCTGATGCATATGATTGCATGCTAATGTGCATTGGCTTTTTTAGTTACACTCCAAGTAGATTGGCCTCTCTAGCGAGATTCCTATTCGTCGGTCTGTCCGACGTACGTCTCCATTCCCTCCTTCAGGGAACGAGGGTTACCTTTGTAACCGAGACGTTATCGATTTTTACATGACTACTGAAAATCAAGTCTGACTCCAAAATCACACCAAGATTTCTGACTTGATTTTTAGTTATTTGGCCCTAGAGCGAAGGTATGCATGATGAAAATCAAGCATCACATTAGTTCAGGCAGGCCTGAACTAATTTTACAGAATCAATACACTTAAAGGCAATAAAAATAGTTGTTATTATTAAACAACAATTACAATGCTTGAAATGGCTTTTTCAAAATCATTTATATCTGCCGTTGTTGAAACGATCTTTAATTTTTGATAGTGTAAATTGTGTACATCGTGCCAATGTTATGTTTACTGAAAGCTAATGTTCTTCCTTATTAAAAGTAAACACAACCAAAAAGTACATAAAACTGCACAAATGAAAAAGTAATGTTTACATTGAGCACACATCCTGTTCATACTGGGTTCAAACTACCCAACAATATATATTTTTTTAATTTTTCCTTGTATGCCAGGAAAAGTGCTGTGATATAGAAACATAAATAATGATATTATTATTTTAAAATTGAAATGTTAGCATAACAGTTATTGCATTGATCATAAATGGGTATTCATCTCAAATCCTGTTGTACATGTTGTAGGAATTTCACACTAACAAAGTGTTTTGTATAGAGATTGTCAGTTAATTTGAATTGTAAGATCATCATATACTGACAAGCATCAATGTAATGGAGGATGTTTTGAGTTTAGCTTTTCAATCCAATCCCATACAGAGCATGCTGGGAAATCCACTGTCCAGTTTCAGCTGTCAATAAAAATGATTTATATTATCCCAACTCAAAAGCATGATACATTAACTTTCATTTACAATTAAGTGAGTTGAGTGCAAGTCAAATAAGTAAACTGAACAAGCAGCAAAAGTATTTGGAGTGTTTTAAGTGTCTTGTTGTGACAAATATTTTATAAAATTGTACTTGCCTGCAGGTTTGTCTATTTTCAGTACTATTTCACTCAAAAGATAGAAAGTGATAAAGTGCAGGTCAGCATTATCTATTTTAATATAAATAAAACTGCAGATTATGATTTAAAATCATTATTCTATTAAATAAAATTATTGCATCTAGACAGTTTGACACAAACTTAAGATCTCAAATTCTCTAATTCTGAGAACAAATCATTAATGATATTCCTGCAAAACCATGGCACAATGCAAACAAAACTAAATACAATTTAAATTTACTCAACTGCAGAAGATCATTGTTACATCCTGATCACAAGAGCACACATTAAATATTTGAACACATGATAAGAAGTTTCTGCAGAAGCAAGTTCTGTTTACAAGGAACAAGAAATTAATAACTGATGAAATGAAACTTGAATGTCTTCATATAAAAGCATCTGTGAAATGTGCAAATGTAATAATTAAATAAATCTTTTCCTACTTCTTTTATTTGATATGAGAAGACATACTGCCACTGAATCAATTTACTCAACCACAATATGAGTGAATGCATTCTGCACCAATACTTCATCAAGTCTTCCTCTGTTGAAACATGATTTATAAATAGATAGGAATTTATAAGTAAATATGATTTGTATGCATGAAAAGTTATCAATGAAACACTCTACAGAGCATGGCAGATATTTTCCCCACCATAAAAACTAAACATTAATCAACATACAGATGAGTGAGAGTGCTGTCTCATTAAATTGAAATGAAAAATAAACTCAAATAAATGAAAATCTCCCATATTTCTGGAAGAGAACAGCAGTAAAAGTAAGTGCATGTCTTTGTTTATCTGAAATATTCTGATACCTGATAATATTCCAATAACTGTATGTCAAGTCATCTTTATTTGTATAGTGCTTTTTACAATACATATTGTTTCAAAGCACCTTCACAGAGATAAACAGGAAAAACAGCAGAATCAATTATGGCAAATACACTATGGAGACAGTTCAGATACTGCTTTAAAGCTGAAAGACAGTAGTGTCATTATTTAGCTCAAGTCAGTTCAGTGTTGGTTCATTTAATAACACTGTGAAGTTCATCAAATTTTGAAGCAAGTTCAGTTCAGCTATAAGAAGTTCTAACGATGTCTTTAGTACCTTTCTGGAGCTCAAAAGGTGCAATGTCATTGCTGCCTATGTGTGGATCAGATACCCTCGGATTTCATCAAATATATATATCTTAATTTGTGTTCCAAAGACAAACGAAGGGGACGTCATGAGGGTGAGTACTCAATGACAGAAATTTCATTTTTTGGTGAACTAACCCTTTAAGCGACACTGTCAAGGACTTTGCCCATCAGTTCTCCGCAGTACAGAAGCAGATGGAGGCAATCAATCAGTCTAACCCTCCACTTGCCCGTTGCCGAGGACATCCCCCTATATCTAAGGCAATTTAAGGCAAGGCAATTTTATTTCTATAGCACATTTTATACACAATGCTAATTCAAAGTGCTTTACATAAAAAGGAAACACATACATAAGAATAAAATGGAATACATAAGAAATAAAAATAACAATAAAAACAGAAATACCCCTATCTGAGTGGAAGAGTCAGGGAGTTTCAGTCAGAGTATTTGTCAGGTAGCTGCGTGTTTAAACAGTACCCTTACAGATAAATCTTCCTGGACTAACTCCGTCCAGAGCTCCATCCAGTGATAACAAATGCTTACTCCCTAATTCTCCCAGCTTTTTCAACCAGACAGCAAGATTTAAAAAGCATTAAAAGTCAGAAATAAAAGGAGGATGCATACAAGATTGATATAAGATACATATAAAAGATACATATAAAATAAAGTGCAATCAGTTTGGAAATAGCACAGTGCTCAATCAGCAAATGCATAGCTAAACAGATGTCTTTTGAGTCTGGATTTGAATGTGACTACTGTTGGAGCACATCTGATCTCTTCTGGAAGCTGGTTCCAGCTGCGGCTGGCATGACAGCTAAAAGCAGACTCTCCTGACTTGATCCTCATGAACGTAGTGATCTGTTAGGTTTGTATTCTATGAGCATACACCATATTGCCAAAAATTCTGTAGGGGTTAATATGGAGTTGGCCCACCCTTTCCAAAATGTCTTGGTATGCTGAAGCATTAAGAGTTGCTTTTCCAGTTGCTTTCACTGGAACTAAGAGTAGCAGCCAACATCCAGGCTGCAGGAAGGCGACACAGCCCATCTCAGATGCCACTAAACCCTCCAAATGGTCGGTGAAGCAACATCCCTGAGATGGGCGACCCAGAGATGGAGGGAGCCACTTGTGGGCATGGGCATGGTGCTATGGCACACATTGGGTGACCATCACACCGATCTGTTGCCGCACTTTCAACAGTGGTGAGCAGTGGCTCAGGTCACTCTGTGCCAATTACATTCCGGGCAAGCTCAATAATGGGGCCAATGTGCTCTAACAATAGCTCACTCTCCCGGGAGAGCGGAGACTCCATCCCCAGGTGGTCCTGCTGATCTGGAGTCAGTTCAGAGACACATAGGTAGACTTGTTTGCCTCTCTGCAGTCCTCCCATTGCCAGCTTTTTTTATTCAGATCTCTGGAACCTACATTTGTGGATTCTGGATGAGATATTGGAAAATACTGCTATCTTTACATAGTGTAAATAGAATCTATCACTATTTTCACTTAGTGTAAATAGCATATTGCTAAGAAAAACTGCTTTTCACTTAGGCTGTGCCCGAAATTGCAAACTCTTGAGTAGGTACTAATTTTGAATTTTCCGTTATAGTGATCACTCTGAAGAAGTCCTGGCTGATCAGGCTGATTCTTTAAGAAGTCCTCTGGCTTCACTAGTTCTCCTGGCATTCTTGTCCTTCATAAGACCGGATCATCTTTCTCCATACGGTTACACATTTCAGATAGACATCTCAATGTCTTTGTTGTGCATGGTTATAATATAAAACTCACATGAATCTTCAGACTATATTTTAGCTCGTTTTGGTTAGCTTTCAAAAGCTTATGGGAAATATTGCCTTACAATGTCACTTACAAATGTTTGTATAAATGCTCAAGTGTAAACAATGTAATGTGATACTGTGATACTCTCTTAGTTGATATATTTCACTCGGTTTGGGTAATGATAATAACAGATTATTTGATTGTGTTATCATCATGCTCACGCTTTTTTTCTTTTCTTTTACAGATGTGACAATGAAAATTTCCAAGCACCTGCTCCGAAGAAAGCCAAGGCAAACAAGCAGGTAAGCAACAGGCAGTACACTCTGTCATGGAAGACAGAGACTGATGTTGACATGTTCCCACAGACTTTGCAATTCCTGCCCGCACGTTTCTTCAGTGTCTTCAGTTGAACAGGAACTGTTTTCAAGAGTGGCACAAAGATGTGTGACTGTGTTCAGATGTGTGTGCTCTGTTGACCGCCTCTCACTGACCACTGGGCTGCAAAGATCATCGGTGTCCCTGTCCTCTCCATCCTGGATATTTTCCTTGCATGAGCCAAAACACTATGCGATCAAGTGCGGCATGCAGAGGTGGGTTAGTAGGTGGGTGAGTAGGCCTTTTCAAACCACCCATATCTCTAAAAAAAAAAAAAAAAAGTCTCATCTCTCCCTATGTACACTGTCGTCTGTACCACTACATGTTGTTTACATGTGTAAATTCAAGTATGTAAAGTATTTTTTATTTTTAAGTACAATAAAACAGATTAACATGTTTAGATCTCCTCACAATTTTTGTTCAGGCTGCCTTACAGCATTCCACTTTGATGGGCCATTATCCCCTGGGGGAGTGTCTTTTGTCTCCCCTGGTGTGAATCACATAAATATTCATGGCCATTAAATTCAATCAATTCAAATCTGATACTGACACAAAAATGGCAAAAACATTATAAAACACCATATAAGATTTGGTGAACTATATTCCAAGTCTTCTGAAGCAATTCCATAGTTTGAAGAGTGGGACAAATTAATATTTGTTATATTATATTTGGAATAGATCTTCTTAAATGATGTTTCCTAAAATGTTTAATGCGATTACAAGCAAGTAAATAAAACCAATAAAACCAACACGATAACCTATATATATGACGTTAAAGTGATTAAGTCATACAATTACCAGGTGAAAACCCTTTCATTGATGTGCACAATATACAGTGAAAAAATGTGCCAGAATTTTTTGTAATAATTACTTGAAATGCAATTCATCATTGTGCAAAAAACAGAAGCACCAACGTTTTTGTCAGGTTGTTAATATACGGTAGAATATGAGAAAATAGTGAAAGTACAAGTGGAAAATCTATCCATGAGACAAGAAGTCCGACAGTGGACATGTCAAATATTGATATAACACACAGGAAAAATATGTAGCGGACACTTTCTGGAGATGCAATAATGGAATCATGTTTTTTTATGTGTGTTTCTTAAAATAAAGTTAACTTAACCAAATATATTAAGTGTTTCTATTTAATGAAGAAAACAAATCACAGAAGTGTAAAATGAATGTAAACTTCAATCTTTATCAGTGGCATTGCATCCATAGGAAGTCATTTTCTCAGTGTTTATATATAAAATCTAAGCAGTAATTTACATCAGTTTATACTGATGTTATACTTGACAGAAAATAGGAAAGCCATTTTATTGTGTTTGTCATAGCTTGAACATTTCTGGGCCTCTCCCCTGGATTGCTGTCTGCGCTCTTCACAAATCACATGATGGTGATGTTATGAATAACTCTGAAGCTTCGAGGTGCATATCAAGCATACATCACAGTCTCCAAGCCCCACACTGGGGAGAGTATTGGTCTCACTTTCTGTCCAATCACGTTGGTGATTGTTGCTTTGCATGTCAGAATAATCAAACCCAAAAATAAGGTTCAAACTAGGGCTGTCAAATCAGCTTACAAAAATGGAGACTCTTTTGTGTAATAGGTCCATTTAATGTTGATTTTTCAGATTACAGATCAGAATTTGGTGGGAGGGCCTTAATTCACAAATAGAGCATCATTTCTGAGCACAATATTATTCAACTAGACCCTCTTCACAGACTGCTGGTATGTATTAATATTCATATCTATGTTTAATAGCACATTTTTTGTTTGAAATGTTTTGACGGCACAATATCCTTATGTGAATAATATATTGGATAAATAATAATATAGCAATTGTTTATAAAAATACAATTAATTTCATTATATATAAAAATTATTATTTTGTTTAAAAGCAGATAACTGCTGATTGTGAAGGTCTTCTGTGAGGTTGATACAGTGATGAATTCCAGGTGAGTTGAATGTTTATGCACTCTCTACACCAGGGTAATGTTATAATTGAATGAAAAAAAAAAAAAAAAAAAAAAAAAGGGTAATATTCGAATACAGTTTTAAATCAATTTGGCATCACTTTCACTAGTGATTAATTTCCAAAACTCTTGGCACAAAACTCTAAACCAATCACACTTGTAACACAGCTCTTTGTTGAAAAGACTACAATAGTTGTGCTACTTATGTTTCCTTTCACAAAACCATTATAGTAAATGTCACATTTGGACTTTGCAAAAACACAAAATAATAAATTGAGTTTGTTGATAATTAAGAGCAGTTAGATTAAATTGCATTAAAAGCATCACAGTTCCTTATTGCACAGTGAGTTTCATTAGGTGGCAATTGTTCAGTCTGTTGAATGTACTGAAGCTATCAGTTATACTATATCACTAAACTGAATATTGAATAAATTCGTAATTTAATACAACATATTAATTTAACACAACCACTATACCAATCACTTTTGATTAATAACAACTGTTCTGACATAAAGAAGGCCTTGTTAGTTGTGTTTCTTTGAGAGCATGATATGCAATGGAAGTTTTACTAATAAAATTACATTTTGGTTGGATAAATCAGGGTGTAAAGATATAGTAGTCTAGAAATGTCTTGTTGCCCTCATTTCAGTGCAATAATGACAAAAGAACATTCAACAAGAATCAGGTTGACAAGACAAGTAGTTGGCGTTGTCACTTTGTAAAGAAAGATTACGCGCCGACGCATACGTGTTCTTATACAGAGTACTCACGCCAAATGTGCATTCCTATTCACCTTATTTTTATAGTTTACTGCACTTTGATATTCTTCTCATTTTCCTATAGTGGCTAATAAATTGGAAGTCTCGCATATTCGGATCTGCATTGACAAATAAGGTGGATAGACTAAACACATCATACACATGTACATGATGTCACCGTTTTCACAGATTCACGCTTTTGCAGTTTACACAGAGATGACAATGGTATCGTTTTCAGAAACTTGCACTTTGAAACCCATTTACAAAAGTTTGCATTTTCAGGCCACCAAAATGCATAAAAAGTTTTCCGTTTTTATTTGAAAATGATGTTGTGTAAACACAGCCACCCCTGACACAAAGGCATTTAAAATCCAAAGAACAGAGGCAGGTTAGTCACATTACACTGACTTTACTGTCATGGGGCTTATCTATATTGTTTTATCATTAAAATAGCAACATATGTATTTCTTAGTTTTTATGAAGATGAGAAATTGAAATTATTCCTTCATATGCTGAGATGAGGTGATGTGTTGTTGTGTCTTATATCAGGATGGCCATACGAGTGATTGTGTTTCTAACACTTACTGGGCTGTGTGTCGCTGATTCAAAAGGTACGGTTAGAATTAAAATGTCTGGATTTAAAAATCTGTAACCATTGTGTATCATTACATATCAATCACATTAGTTTATTAAAATTATAGGCTGAAAAATGGTAATTGAAAGCTTGTGATTTATTTATTAATGAAGACTCTGTAATAGAATTTGTTTATGCACATTAAAGTCAAGTCAAGTCACCTTTATTTATATAGCGCTTTTTACAATGCAGATTGTGTCAAAGCAGCTTTACATTGATAACTGGTACATAATTTTGGCTCTTAAAGAATAGTGTCAATGCAGGCAGATCAAAGCACTGTTGAATAAATGTCAAGAATACTGTTGAATATCAAATGTCAAGTCAAATGTCAAGTGTAGTAAAAAAAAAAAAAAAAAAAGTATTTATTATTTTATGGTAAACAGGGAATCTTGCTCTTGGAGCCACAGCTGTCCAGTCTTCCACAGCTGCTCAAGAAGTTGCTGAACATGCTGTTGATGGCAGCAGGAATCCACTTGCCAGTGCTGGGTCATGCAGTCATACTAATCGAGACAGGGACCCCTGGTGGAGAGTTGACTTGTCAGATGTCTACAAGATAACCAGTGTTAGCATCACTAATCGTGGAGATTGTTGTGCAGAGAGAATAAATGGTGCTCAGATCCGTATCGGCAACAGCCTGGAAAATAATGGCAACAATAATGATCTGTAAGTATTGTCTCTCTCTTAAAGGGATAGTTCACCCAAAAATGAAAATTTGATGCTTATCTGTTTACCTACAGCACATCCAAGATGTAGGAGACTTTGTTTCTTCAGTAGAACACAAATGATGATTTTTAACTCCAACCGTTGCCGTCTGTCAGTTTATAATGCATGTCATGGGAACACAATCTATAAGAGTAAAAAAACATGCACAGACAAATCCACCCTGTGGCTCGTGACGACACACTGATGTCATAAGACACGAAACAATCTTGTTTGTACGAGAAACCAAACAGTATTTTTATCATTTTTTACCTCTAATACACACATGTCCAACTGCCTTGCGCACACATCATTGGTAACAGATTGTGTTCCCATTGTCATGCATTATATGACTGACAGACTGCAACGGTTGGATTAAAAATCATCATTTGTGTTCTACTGAAGAAACAAAGTATCCTACATCTTGGATGCCCTGTAGGTAAGCAGATAAGCATCAAATTTTCATTTTTTGGGTGAACTATCCCTTTACTTACACAAATGGTTAGAAAATGAATAAATAAGATAAAATTACTTTGAATAAATACTTTGACAGAAGTATATTTAATATGCTTCATGATGTTTTGATACGCCCCTCTCTATTTCTCTGTTACTGTGTTTTCTCACAGGGCTACGACTGTTGTGTCCATCCCCTGGAGACACAAAAATTTGAGTTTAACCCTATTACAGGGCGATATGTCATTTTATTCCTGGACGCAGTGAATTTCTCACTGGTGTGAAG
>JAOTNS010002467.1:0-90000 GCA_028476615.1 Culter alburnus
GTTCCTACATTTCATTTAACAGAATCACTGTGACTTCGCTTCTGTGGACTATTCATTATTAAATAAGCTGAGCCTTAAGACAACATGTACATTATCTTGAAAGCACACATCTGTAATGAGTAACATTATTTAATTTAGATCAGTCGTTAAGATATTCCTTGAATTCATGTCCTGTTGATGTTTAACCATATGTCCTCTAGCGGCTGTGACATGTGTGATGGAATATTTTATGTCAACATGAAATGTACAGAAAATGCAGACTAAAGATGCTCAGGTCAAAGACCAGTCACATGATTAGCTTAGATCATTACAACCAATCACCAGAACAAATCACAGTGATGAAGACATTGATTTTTACTCAACTGTAAGACTTACATGTGCATGTATCTTTCTATTCATAGAGACTCACTCGTTGTTTTGACCAGTGATCTCCCGGCCGTAAATAAAACTTCATTTCTACAAAGAGCAACTTGGAAGTCGTGTCAGGTATATGCTGCGCAGCTAAGAGATAGAAGATCCTATGCTCAAAAGACAACAAAAGTAACAGCCAGTGTGATTGAGGTAGTGATAGTAGCTTCTTGACGGACGCCGTCACCATACTTCAGGGAAGTATTGGATGTATTGTAAGTATTCAGGAATTCAGGAATTACCTCGAGATACTGTAGTATTATATTAACAACTAGGAGTTTTTTTAAATTGTCAGTGGTGAAGTCAGATTTGTATTGAGAATTTCCACGACACATGTAATCTGTTTTTTTATTATTTTTTACTCAATGTTAAAAGTACTTTACTTTTCTGTGGATTTAGGCGAGACACCCCAGGTGAAAAGGGTAAAAAAAAATTAACTAATAGATATCACCATACTTTCCCAGCTGATTGATTACATTAAAAATTGCAAACATTTTTTGTGTTTCAAGTTTTCTAAAATCTTGTTTAAATATGCAAATGAGGCATTATCTAATTAAATATGAGCTAATTTGCATAAGTTTCTAGAACAAAAATCTGAATATTGGATGATGTCAGGTTCAAAATTCTCGTTTAAGTTTTTGGACATATTAAATTCAAAGGTTTTTACAGAGGGAATTTTGGCTATCTCTTTTTATCACTCCATATTCAGAAAATACTATGACCAGAAAAAAAAAAAAAAATCACCATTTTTTTAGGAATAAAATGTATAAAATCAAGCAAATTATATATCAACAAATCCCTCTGTAAAAACCTTTAGAATATAGATAGGAATAAAACTAAAGTTTGGCGTATGTAAGTTCTGCTGAAGTGGAGATTTCTGACTCAGAGCAGGAGAAAAAACTTATTTTGAGAAAACAGCCTTTAAAGATATTTACTGTAATTGAAATCTATAGACGCAAATAGATAAAGTGCTATAAAATACACTTAAAAGTGTATTTTCGATATTTTCTTTCCACCACCAAAAAAACACTTTATGAAAAGCCAAAAAGCACAAAATCTCAAAATTGACAGGTGCCTGAAAAAACAGTGTTTTTGCCTGCAGTGTCTCCCCTTAAAGTACATTACTTTGCGCCAGAATCTTCAGTCCAATACAAGACAATTTTGGATGTATCTAATAATGAGCAAACCTGTTTTACTGGCACCAATATCATGTTTCAGAAACAAGTCCATGCAGTTCAACTTGTTGTATTGACAAACTTGTCTGGTTACACAGTTTAATTATAACTAACTCAACAATAACCAAACTATCTGTATGTAGGAGCCGTGACCCAGCAGTTGATATGTTTTGAATCTTGTGCCATGTGATAGAAATATGAAATGTACAGATAATGCAGACTAAGGATGCTCAGGTCAAAGACCAGTCATATGATTAGCTTTGATTACATTACAAACCAATCACCAGAATGAGTGACATTGATTTTTACTCAACTGTAAGACTTAAATGTGCATGTATCTTTCTATTCATTGAGACTCACTCGGTTGTTTTGACCAGTGATCTCCCGGCCGTAAATAAAACTTCATTTCTACAAAGAGCAACTTGGAAGTCGTGTCAGGTATATGCTGCGCAGCTGAGAAATAGAAGATCCTTCGCTCAAAAGTAACAGCTAAAGTGTGATTCAGGTAGTGATAGTAGCTTCTTGACGCCGTCACCATACTTCAGGGAAGTATTGTATTGTATTGTAAGTATTCAGGAATTCAGGGAATTACCTTGAGATATAATATTAAAGGGTTAGTTCACCCAAAAATGAAAATAATGTCATTAATTACTCACTCTCATGTCGTTCCACACCTGTAAGACCTTCATTAATCTTCGGAACACAAATTAAGATATTTTAGTTGAAATCCGATGGCTCCGTGAGGCCTTCATAGGGAGCAATGACATTTTCTCTCTCAAGATCCATTAATGTACTAAAAACATATTTAAATCGGTTCATGTGAGTACAGTGGTTCAATGTTAATATTATAAAGTGGCAAGAATATTTTTAGTGGGGCAAAATAACGACTTATATAGTGATGGGCGATTTCGAAACACTGCTTCAGGAAGCTTCGGAGCATAATGAATCAGCGTATCGAATCATGATTCGGATCGCGTATCAAACCGCCAAACTGCTGAAATCATGTGACTTTTGGTGCTCTGAACCGCTGATTCACTGATTCATTTGTGCTCCGAAGCTTCCTGAAGCAGTGTTTTAAAATCGGCCATCACTAAATAAGTCGTTATTTTGTTTTTTTTGGCGCACCAAAAATATTCTCGTCGCTTTATAATATTAATATTGAACCACTGTACTCACATGAACTGATTTAAATATATTTTTAGTACATTAATGGATCTTGAGAGAGGAAATGTCATTGCTCCCTATGCAGGCCTCACTGAGTCAGAGATTTCAACAAAAATATCTTAATTTGTGTTACGAAGATTAACGAAGGTCTTACGGGTGTGAAACGACATGAGAGTGAGTAATAAATGACAGAATTTTCATTTTTGAGTGAACTAACCCTTTAATAACTAGGAGTTGTTTAAATTGTCAGAGGTGAAGTCAGATTTGTATTGAGAATTTCCACAGCCAGAAAATGATGAACATTATTAATCAGAGAGGGTATTTGTGAGAATATATGCCATTATAACCATAAATTCTGAGGCTTTACATGGCTTTATTTGTAAACATATTGCAGACAGTTAATATAATAACACTACAAAAAGCACTTAGTAGACAAGTAATGGGTTTAATTTGGTTCCCTGGACTATTTAGACACAGACTACACTTAGGTGTTAGATATGTGTCTACACTGTATTTTATGTGTATATTAATAAACTAATTATTCATTTAAAAAAGACATCATATGCATTTCTTCACTTTAACAATAGCCTTCCCGAGTCCATCGCCCTTCAGCATCTTCATGAAGGCAGTCGGCATGTTTTCAAAGCCAACAGTGACCACTTCTTTTGTCTTCAGCTTGCCTGCAGGGAAACATTTGAATGTGTCTACATACCAATTCACTTTCTCATTCACAGGCTGGTACTGACTGTTATAAGCTGCATAATGTCAATTATTCAATGAACTTCTGGTCATGAGCTATCAGTATAATGATCAAATACTATTTCATTGTTTTAAGCAGTTTACCTCTTTCATCCATTTAAGCAATCTCTTGACAGATTCTTCATCTTTGTGTCTCCATCTTCTCGCCATAAAGCCTTCTACCATCAGTTGCCGTGTTATTATTTCATGGTGAGGATAAGGACCTGAGACAGAAATTCAATATTCTGATGTTGCACTGTATAGCTTGCATTTTTTCATATTCTCTACTGTCCTCTGGTGGTTGTAATTTGAAACTATTTAAAAGCATTGTTTTCTTTTTCTCTAAATTGTTTTATTCTAATATTAAAATGTGACATTGCGCACTACAGTCAAAATACATAGGTTACATAATCAGAATACATGCAAAAAAATGAATTGCCTTAGATTCATAAATGTGTCAGTGGCTGTTAAAGTATGAAATGTAAGGAGCCCTTAAAGCAACACCATGGAACATTTGCTCACGGTTCCCCCATGTGGTTGATAAGCGCAATTGTCTGTTACCAGTGACGTAAATACTGTCGCTGTATAAGCTTCCCAGTGGGCAGTGCAATAGAGTACCTCAGAGATGATGTGTTTTTGTAGGCAAAACCCGGAAGCGAGTTAGCATTTTAGGACGTCCAGTTCCATCGCCCTATGAGTTTTTTGAATGGGTTTTTGCTAAATCGCCTGAAATAAGGTCTGTGGTTAACAAAGCCCCTAAATATTTACATGTTTTGATCTATGACATAAAACACACCAGTTATAACCCACTTGTGATTTTTTAAACCTTTATTGTGTCTTAAAAACGGCGGTTGCTAACAAGTTGCTAAAAGGAACTACTTCCTTTGGCGGGGACTTTAGACATCATCATTAAAAACGGGACATTTGGACAGCATTTCTCATGAAAAAGTGGATAAGTATTGATACACAGCGCAGATCATAATCAGCAAGCATGTTTTTAAAATAAGTTGTTTTTTAAATAAAGTTTGAGGAAGCTTGGTGGTGGTGACATTGATCCGCGACCATGGTGTGCTGTAATCTGTTTATAGCCTGCTGTTTTATATCTGACGATTTTATTTAGGCTTCAAAATGTATAAATGTTGTGTTAACTTGTAAAAATTGTCTTGACAGACAAAATGTGTAAGTGCTGTCGTGGAAATTCTCAATACAAATTTGACTTCACCACTGACAATTCAAACAACCTCCAGTTGTCAATATAATATATATAATACTCAGTAATACTACAGTATCTCGAGGTAATTCCCTTCTCGAATACTTCTAATACATTTCCAATACTGAGGCAATTCCCTTCCCAAAGTAAGGTGACGGCGTCCCGTCAAGAAGCTACTATCACTACCTCAATCACACATGAGCGCACAGGTCTTTAGCATCTATACACTCTCACCGTCCTTCTCAGGTGTACGCTGGTCCGACAGAGGATCATTAATACTAACTCAGAGTATTACAGCCTCACCCCGAGGGCGACTCTGTAGTCTTCCAACACTATCACTGTCTCTGCTGTGGTCTTTTGAGTGTAGAATCTTTAGTACTTCTATTCCTTAGCTGCGCAGCATATACACTCTAAAAAATGCTGGGTTAAAAACCACCCAAGTTGGGTTGAAAATGGACAAACCCAGCAATTGGGTTGTTTTAACCCAGCGGTAGGGTTAAATGTTTGCCCAACCTGCTGGGTAGTTTTATTTAACTCAACTATTGTTTAAAAATTACTGTATTGCTTAATTAAAATTAACCCAAAGTATGTTGGAAATGAACATTTATTAATGTTCAATGAATAATTATTAAACAATAAACATTTATTAAATTGCTTATTAAAATTTATATTAATAAACTATTAAACTATTAAATTTATATTAATAAAATATTAAAGCTTATTAATAAACATTCACCTTTTGTCTATTATTGTTGCCTCTAATTGCATCTGGTTTTTAATTTCCCAACTATTTTGGGTTCATTTTAAGCTAGCCATATAGCAATTTTTAAACAATAGTTGGTTTAAATAAAACTACCCAGCAGGTTGGGCAAACATTTAACCCAACCGCTGGGTTAAAACAACCCAATCGCTGGGTTTGTCCATTTTCAGCCCAACTTGGGTTGTTTTTAACCCAGCATTTTTTAGAGTGTACCTGACACGACTTCCAAGTTGCTCTTTGTAGAAATTAAGTTTTATTTACGGCCGGGAGGTCACTTGTCACAACAACAGAGTGAGTCTCAATGAATAGAAAGATACATGCACATGTAAGTCTTACAGTTGAGTAAAAATCAATGTCTTCATCACTGTGATTTGTTCTGGTGATTGGTTTGTAATGATCTAAGCTAATCATGTGACTGGTCATGTGAGCATCCTTAGTCTGCATTTTCTGTACATTTCATGTTGACATAAAATATTTCCATCACAGTGTCATAACCCTTTGTTAAACACACAGCTTATTTTTTGCAATTTTCCAAAAGTCTATGGGAAAAATGCATAGGCTCAATCGAGGGAACCTGTGTGGCGCTAACTTCCGGGTTGGCCTACAAAAACACGTCATCTCTGAGGTACTCTATACACGTGAATTTGTTGACTAACTTGACAGAACAGGTTAATGCAGAAACCTTGTTTGGAAGCCATCTCCACTGACCAAGTAAAGTAGCCCGTATTACACTATATTACAAATATCATTACATAGTTTTATTTATTGTTACTTCAGAACTGAAAAGTACAATGACAAAAAGAATGGTATGTTAGCCTAGTTTTTTTTTTTTTATTTGCTCGCATAGTTTGTATGTAGCATTGTTTGCGAAGGGTGTAATTTGTGTAACAGAATAAAATGTTGTCCGCATGGTTTTGAGTTATAGTTAGCTGTGGCTTTGGCAACCTTTAGCCAAAAAAGCATAACTGCTAATGCTAAAGGTTGATTTTTACCAAAGTCCCTTTAAGACAAGTCATTTCACTCGGCGGCCATCTTTGAAACGCCTCTCGGGCATCCTGGGCATCATGCAGCTCCTATCTCTTTGAAAGGGGAAACATCAAATTCTCCAAAACTGTTCGCCAACCTTACGATTAAATTTCATATTTGAAATCACCAATGAAATCTAACAACAACCGGCTCATAAATGTAGTTTCTAAACGCTCGAATCATGACAAAAAAACTGTATTTTTCAGGCTGGATCAAGCTAATGCGCATGCGCAGACCTAAATGCGCGTCTCTTAGGAGTCTCGCGTCTGACTGTTTCTATAGAAACCGGTGATTCTAACGGCCGCTGAAGTGACGTGATGATTTTACCAGTCGGCGATTGGCTCTTATAGAGGGTATGCATCGACATACCTGATTTCGACGGCGGGGAAATACATAAAGCAAATCTATATAACTACAATATAGGTAGCTTTAAATCCGCGTAATCACTTAAAAGCCCTAAAACATATATAGTTTTATAGTGTCGTTTTTGTCAGTGTTGTTTATTGAAAAACACCCAATTATGCAGAATATAAGATGGAAAATATTTAATTGATGAGTTGTCAAACTAATATATAACAATACAATATATACGGTATGATTTTACCTCAAAATCCAACAATTTGACACAAAACGATAACTGCAAATCCATGTTTCTCTGCCTGGAGTCGAGCTGTTTCTGTGAATTGCAGTAATCCATTTGCTTTTTTCCCTGTTGCTTTCTGCAGTTTTTAAATATATACCTCAGGGTTTGTGTCAAAGCTATTTGTACAGTCAATCACAAAGCTCTTTCCCGTTTTGGATGTGTTTTGTGTGTTTTTCACGACATTCACGCTGAAAACCAATGCTGCTGCTCAAGGGGCTGGCACACCAGACGCGAAGCTCAGCGCCGTCTTTCAAATTCGTAGCTGAGCAGAGTCGTAGCTGGCCGCCGCGGACAGGCACCAAATGTCGCTACCGGTGTGCGTAAGTCATAGAAAAACAATGCGTTCGAATTTTAAAGACGTGGCGAGGCATGAGCTTCGCGTCCGGTGTGCGAGCCCCTTCAGTCTTTTGCCACTCAGTGGCCGTGACCGCAGTTGTAACGGTCGACGGTGACGTCACGTGCATACCCTCTATTTAGAAGGCGGGACTTATTCCGCCATATTGCGCGTTACACTTTCTCCCATTCAAAACAATACGAGTGGCACGTCTTGTGTTATTCTATAGTCTTTGTTTTTACTTCTGGTCGTACGCCGTAGCTACGGTGTAGGCTGTGTGTACCACGCCTCTGGCGGTATGCAGGGAAGGAGACCAGAGGCTGTTTTTTGAATGGATGTCTATGGATAAGAGGCTTCACTATGCTGATTAAACAGCTTTTGTGGGGCTAATCATTTAATTAATCGACAGCCTGTTCGCTAATCTTCAGCATGTTTTACGCTAAACAATACTTTAGTTGGGAACTATATGTAGATTTTAGCTTGATATATTATTTTTTTAAGAGAAGGCAGACTAGGGAATCTTGCGACAGGTAGGACTCATTTACGGCATTACCAACAGCAAATGTGCCGCATTACTGTTTAACAGATAGAACAATAGATGTTGTGTCAAAGCCACTGGAAGGCAAGCCTGCAACCTTTAGCCAAAAAAGCACTAATGCTAAGGCTCCGGCTGTGGCGGTACACAGGGAAGGAGTTTTGAATGGCGGGAACTGATGTCACTGCCATTACACGATAGGCTGAGAGGTGCCGCACATGATTAAATTAGCCGTTACGCTTTCTCCAATGGTAAGAGATACAGACCCTCTCATCTCCCCATAATATACAATCTCTGACTCCACCCAAGCTACGAGTAAAATATGTGACATATGTCATAAAGCAGGTCGCACTCTTCTGCTGGCAGGGGATGGGCAGGGCTGTGTGTACCGACCCGAACCATAGACCCCAACACGAAACTTGCAGAGTGTGGTTGTAGCCGCTAGGAGGCTGCTCAGGCAGCAGCGGCAGTAGATTCGCCTGGTAAAGAGTTTTTCTACCACTGAAATAATTTTAGAGACATTATTTTAAGGTCGAAAAACTACATAGTGTTGCTTTAAAGACACATGGTGATGGAAAAAAATGAGATGGTTGAAAAAAAAAAAATGTAATGCTTTTGCGTTTTCTTGCAAAACATTTGTGTTTTCCCTCAAGCAAGTTTTTCAGGTAAATGAAAAGCTTTTAAATATAATTTTTCCTCTGGTCTCTCTCTTTTTTCTTTTTTTTCTTTGCATCTACATGTCCCTTTAGTTGCTCGTAAAAAAAAAAATAATAATAAAAATGAAAAAAATGAAGACATACACATCTGAGGTGCTGTGTCATTGTATGTGGCTATTGCACCGCAGACAGCGATACGACCACCTGGCTTCATGTTTTTCAGTGCTGCTGTAAAGAAGGGCCCTCCCACCTGGAGAACATTAAACACACACACACACAGATTTCCTTTCATTTGAAATGTGAACAATTGTGATATTTTATCTGAGGGCTTATAAAAATCATAAGAATATTTGTAGCGGATATTTAAAAAAATACACATAATGATAATTACATTCTCAAAGTAGCAGTCGTATCCTTCAGGTGAAGCTTTCTTCAGCGCTTCCTCCAGTGAGGGGACAGTCTTGTAGTTGAGGGCCTGGTCAAAGCCCAGCTCCTTCAGGTACACCACCTTGTCATCACCTCCTGCTGATCCCACCACCTTGCAGCCTTTGATCTTGCAGATTTGACCCACCATTGCCCCTACAGCACCTGCTGCTGCACTCACCAGAACCGTCTCACCAGGCTGTATCTTACACACCTCTTCCAGGCCATACAGAGCTGTTAAACTAGAAGATAAAAGGGATGGGATTTAGACAAATATCTGGTATTTTAATTAAAAGAACAAAAGAAGTGCCTAATGATTCTGAATGAAGTTTTGTGTGCTTACTGCTATTGAGACTCAAAGCATTATAAAAGACATCATGATCATGAAACTTTATTTTCTTTCAGTCTATGTGTCACTGCCTTCATTTCAGTTGTGATTACATTACCCAGGCATCCCTAAGGAACCAAGGGCCAGGGACATTGGGATGTCACTGGGCCATTCAGATACTATCCGGGTCAAGATGGGCCCGGCTGAACCCTTCGCTTTGGTTACAGTGTGTGTCCTCCACCCACAATCAGCAACCACGTAACATCCCTCAGGAAATGCTGGGTCCTTGCTCTTCAATACCCTGCCAATCAAACAAGAGTTAAGATATTTATTTGATGACATGAATTGTAGTTTTTGTTCACGAACAGACCTGTTTCCTCACTTGAATGTTTACGGTTTAACTTAGTAATGCAATATAGCCTAAAGGCTCAAATTTTCTATGTAAACTGTGAGTGTCTTTGTTGCTCAAGATGTTTTTCCCACTCATCTAAGTGGAGGTGTCTTCATCAGTTGATGCAACTAAAACCACACTGATGAGTGGCTGAACAGCCTGAGCAACTGATCCAGATGCCTAGACGTTTTCTGAAGAATATTACAATATATTATTCAACATTTTACAATTAATTAGATAAGTTTTCTTTCCCTTTTCACCAAGGAACATGCTTTATTTTCTGTAAACATTCTGTATAGATGGAATAAATCTATTGTGTATCACTAATAAAAAAAGTGTAATTAAAATGTAACAATGCTTTATAATATTTGTTCTTTTCCTTACTTTGCCAGCTGAGTTCCATACTGCACATCCCCCTCTTTTTGCCACATTTTACTCAGGGATCTACAGAAATAACAGGAGATATTTAAAAATATGGGCTATTCTAGACACACATAGTATAGCAATACAGATATGTTCTAATAAGAAAGACTATTTACCTCATATATGGATCAACGCTGAAATAAATCGCCTCCACAAGGACGTCTGAAGCAAAAGCGATCATGATAAATCAGTGAGGCGTAGCACAGGTAGAAAAAAGACAAATATATGAATTATTTTATACCTCCATCTTGAAGCTCTGGCAGAACTTCTTCTCTCAGTTCAAAGTTACTTTCCTTAGGAAAGCCCTCAAAGTGTTTTTTGAGGATCCACATCTTTGCTTTAGCCATGATTGTATGTCAAAAGCTGCACAGGCACAGTTTTCAAACTGGAAGCTGTTCTGAGAGAGAACAGCACCTGCTTTTATTGGAGTGATCACAATGACTCTTACATAAAATGTCTTTATTGACATAAATAAATTGACATGACGTTGCAAATTCTTGTAACCTTTATACTGTTATTAATGGGTAAGGTACTGTATATCTCACCTGACTCCAAGTTGCACAGTCAGCATGACTTTGAAATTACCTCATAACTATGACACCGCATATCAATAAAATCATCAAATCAATGTTATTCCATATTTACCATTAAAATGAAGTCTGTCATTCTAAAATGTATTTAAAAATGCATTCTTAATCAACACACATGCAACACAAAAGCTACTAAAATTTTGTCATGGATGAAATACATGAATCTTTCCTTTCCCAGGAGATGCTCTCAACTCTCCTTCATGAACATTTACTATGAACTACGATTTCATAGAGCCACAAGATGGCAGTGTTCACTAAGGTATTAAAGGAGACATACATTTGTGTTGTGTCATTGTATATCACTTCCCAATCCTCAGTGCAGGTCATAAAAATACGTATTTTTAACTTTAATTTTTTAAGCTCATGTCAATCCTCTGCGTTTATATCTTATAAAATCTTCTAAAAAGTTTGTAGCATCAGTCTCTTACTCTCATATTGTTGTTGGAAACTTAAGACTCTTATAAACAGTTAAAAGGGAAGCCTAATCAGATTCTAAAGATAATGGTTAGATGAAAATATTACTTTTATTGCCAAGAAACCATAAAACATTGCTTATCGAATTGCATAAGTGTCATAAAAAAAATCTTACTCTCTCAGTACATTAAAGATTTATATGCTGTTCATGATTGTTTTTCTTTTTATGACAGCATTTAGAAATGCTGAATAATTCTGAGCCACAGTCATTTAAGACTTAATAGACATATTTTAATCTTGGCATACAAATCTTTCATATGTTTATATTAGGGAAAAAAATCATTTTATTTCTGGTTTGTGCATATTTGTCCTATAGCGGAGGAAAATGTGACACTCATTTACCAAAATCAACTTTATTTGTAAACCAAAATAAAGGACACAACATTATCAATGCAAAATCTATGCCAAAAATAACATTGTTGTTTTTAAACCTAACAGTGACATGTTCCTTACACTTCAGTTTCCCTGTAAACCACCAAATCAAGAAACTGCATCATTATCCATATATGAATATGAAGATAGAGTATTAGACATATTTAGTTTTTATAGTATTAACCAAACATTCTGATTTACCTCTTGCATCCAGGTCAACATTCGCTTTAGAGACAAACTTTCATTTTTTAAGCTCATGTAAATCCTCTGTGTTTATATTAAAATAACTTTCTTAGAGAACTTGTCTCTTTAGAAACTTCTAAAAAGTTTGTAGCATCAGTCTCTTACTCTCATATTGTTGTTGGAAACTTAAGATTCTTATAAACAGTTAAAAGGGAAGCCTAATCAGATTCTCAAGATAACAGTTAGATGAAAATAGTACTTTTATTGCAAAGAAACCATGTAACCTTGTGTGGTAGATTTTTCCTCTATGCACCTGACTTAAGTTTTTTCTGATCCTGGGGCGTCTCCTAATTGAAACCCAATAATATTTAGGTCAACGTCTTGACCTTTTTAAACCTAGTGCTCCCAAACTTGCTGTGCAGCAATAACCAGAGACTCCAGTTGTTGTCCTTCAAAGCTTTTAATCACAGTCGGGAGAGTTCTCATCAATCCCAGAGAATCTCTCCCTGATCAAAGGAATATAGCAGGTTTTATAGGATTTCAGGTACATTTCACAGTCAGTATAGTGTGATCTATTACTCATAATCATCATCAGTCTTAATATGATTGGCTCAGATTTAAGAAAAATTACTTAGTTCCTCTGCCCCGCTCACTGGCGGAGTAAATTTAGATTAGAACAACTGAATCACAGGATCATCAAAAAATATCACCTGGTTAATAGTTTATTGATTACTCAACAGTTCAAAACAATTTTCATAGACTATTTTTTTAAGGATGCTGTCTAGCCAGCACAGCAGAATTTTTCCACTTGTTACAACGCTCAGTCCTAGTGACTATTTCTCTATTTCAAAGTTAGCTTGTTAGGCCTGTAGAAGAAAAGAAATGTCAGTTCATAATTAATTAGTTCAAAAATTCCATCACACCTTGCTTATCAAATTGCACAAGTGTCATAAAAAATCATGCTGTTCATGACTCAGCATATTTAGTTTTCTTTTTATGACAGGATTTAGAAATGCTGAATAATTCTGAGCCACAGTCATTTAAGACTTAATAGGCTTATATATTTTAATCTTGGCATACAAATCTTTTATATGCTTATATTACAAAAAAACACAAAACATTTTATTTCTGCTTTGTGCATATTTGTCCTAGTGGAGGAGGAAAATGTGACACTCATCAAAAATCGTACAAAAACTTTTTTTGTAAACTAAAGTAAAGGACACAACATTGTCATTGCTGTGTCTATGCCAAAATCCCAAAATAACATTGTTGTAATAGGAGTAAACCACTGAAGCATTTGACATCAGACTTTAACAATGGCCTTCCCAATGTTTTCCCCCTGGAGCATTCCCATGAATGCAGCGGGCATGTTTTCAAACCCAACAGTGACATGTTCCTTACACTTCAGTTTTCCCTGTAAACCACCAAATCAAGAGAAACTGCATCATTATCCATATATGAATATGAAGATAGAGTATTAGACATATTTAGATTTTATAGCATTAACCAAACATTCTGATTTACCTCTTGCATCCAGGTCAACATTCGCTTTAGAGACTCCTCATTTTTATGTGCCCACCTGGTCATCAAGAAACCTTCCATTTTCAGCTGATTAAAAATCATGTGCATGTGTATATAAGGACCTTTTAAAAAAGAGAGACACATTAATCACAGCTGTAAATGAACAAGAGTCTATATCTACCCAATTCTTCAAGTTTAATTTTATGCTTCAATAATGGTGACTATACATGTTTTGCATGACTCACATTGAGGTATTGACTCTAGTAAAGGTCATTCAAAGCACCCTCTCCTGAACGGTGTTCGAAATCGTCCCATATACCCTCATTCACTATTCCTTACATTATTCCACAAATATAGTCCACTTGAAGGAGACAACAACTACGAGTGAATTCGGACACTGAGTGCACTGGAAAGGCTGCCGCTTTTGCATAGTTTCTGCTCGCTGTTTAATAATCATTTGAAACTTAGCAAACTGGAAGCTCCAGTAATAATGAAACGAATTATCTTGAACTCAAACATAAACACTAGCATGTATACGCCTTAATTAAACAATTTAATAATCAGTTAAAAAGGAATTTATACCTGTATGATATTACGGTGTCATATCATTTGGATTTGGAAAATGGATGGATAGATGATTGACCTGATTAACTAGGGCCATCTTCTGGCGAGTCGCGGGAATGCATTCGGCACTACCCTCAGAGTGCATTATGGTTATTCTCTGGCCGTTGAGTTTACATCAGTTGTGCATTTGTTATTGCAATGCATTATGGGACTGAATAAGTGCACTTGATAACGTCCACTATGGGGCCTGGCCCAAATGGCACCTAAACCCTCACGGTCTTCTTCTGAGTCCACACTTTCACGGCGTAATGGTGCTTTGACTGCCAGGTAAAGTCCTCTGTGTAGCTCAGTCTTGTGGGCTCAGCAGAAGTGCGCACCGAGGACGCATAGCAGCCGCAAAGGGGGCGCTCATGAGCACCCTTCTTTAAGCTTAAATGACGAATGGGACACCCTACGGTCTTGTGGACTTAACAGACACACGCGCACGCAGTGGCCATTGTAAGTCCACAAGACCGAAAGTGCACATGAAGTGTGCCATTTGGGACAGGCCATGGTTTTCAGACACCACTACAAATGGCTGTCCACTCAAATAGAGCCCTATTTAAAGGGATAGTTCACCCAAAAATGAAAATTTGCTGTTAATTTACTCACCTTCAGGCCATCCGAGATGAAGGTGACTTTTTTGCTTAAAGAACAGTAAAGAAGATTTTTTAGCTTATTTTATTCATGTAAATGGAAGTCAATGGTTGCAGTCACTTTGAGATTCATTGACGATACATTGAGGTCTTAAGAAGCAAAACGATCGGTCTATGCAAGAACCTGAACAGTCTAGTGTTACATCGAAATCAACCATTGTGATGACCGGAACTTTTAAACAGCTTTTGACGTTCGTAATACTGGTGAACACGTGCCCTCCCTCTCTGTAGTACACAAACAGCGTAAGCTGTTTTTTATCTCAAAGTGACGGCACCCATTGATGTCCATTATATGAAACACTGAGGACCACCGTTTCAGCTAAAAATTGTCTTTACTATTCTACTGAAGCAAAAAAGTCACCTACATCTTGGATGGCCTGAGGGTGAGTAAATTAACAGCAAATTTTGATTTTTGAGTGAACTATCCCTTTAAGTCTTTAGGGGGCGATTTCGATCACAGCCCAGGTTAACAGCACCATAAGAATCAAACACATAAAGAGACACAAACCTGTTTGTGGGGTGGTATCATTGTAGAGAGAAATTCCTCCACAAACAGCAATACGTCCAAAAGACTTCATCTGCGGAATAGCAACACTCGAAAAAGGGCCACCCACCTAGAAACCAAACCAAATCAATGAATAATCAAGATTACAAAGTTGTCTTTTTAAAATGAAAAAGATCCACAAAAAGGTATTGTTATTTGTGAGTTAGTATCAGAAAATGCATTAACCTACTAGTATCAGTCAGTTCTTACATTTTCAAAGTAGCAGTCGTATCCTTCAGGTGAAGCTTTCTTCAGCGCTTCCTCCAGTGAGGGGACAGTCTTATAGTTAAAGGCCTCGTCAAAGCCCAGCTCCTTCAGGTATGCCACCTTGTTATCACTTCCTGCGGAACCCACAACCTTGCAGCCTTTAAGTTTGGCAATTTGACCGGCTACAGAGCCCACCGCACCCGCGGCTGCATTCACCAGTAAGGTTTCTCCTGATTTGATGGCACAGACCTCCTCCAAACCGTAGAGTGCAGTCAGCCTGTGGTGCACAGTTATTTATCATCATTCATGTATCCTTTAATACAATTTGATTTCTATGTGGTGCCACAAATAAAAGATCAAGTACAATTTGTAAATAAGTTGAAACTGGATTGCATCAGAATTAAGGTCCGTTCAGTCCAGGAATGATAACTATAAAGATAACTATATTAGAAACCACAAAAGCACACAATAACATTCTGGTTTTTATAAGCGTGCGCTGCAGTAAAGTCTGCCGCTTCAAATGCTTGAGCATTTTGACATTGGATAGGTTCTGATTGGCTGTCAATGTTGCTATCCTTCATCAATAAAAAAAAAAAAATTGCAAAAAATCTTAAAATGATTCTTAAAATATTGTTCCTCTATGTCGCTATCATTATAGTTGTGGTGTGGACTTCCCTATTCTTATAGAATGAGAACGATTATTAAAACTTTTTATTACGTGTCTCTGTGGAATACTTGATTCTGATTGGTCATGTTATCCCCTGATAACAACCGGTAAAACCGGTAAAAACTTATAACACAGGTTCATCCAGGTAACTGAACACTGAAGCCAGCACTTTACACTTGCTAGGAATGGTTTTTCCTTTAAGAAGTTTTGCGTTCGGTGAGCTAATAAAATAGTTACGGAAGACTCGGCTTATTAACTGCTTCTCTCCTGAACTGACACTTTCTTTAGCACGCTATTCAGCGCAAACTCCGCCTTGCGGTCAATTTCACTGGTTAAGGTTAGGATGTAGGGTAGGGTTAGGGGTTAGAATTTGAAATCAGCACTGTAATTGACATGACCAATAAAATCTTTAGAATCGGCTGTGGGGTTTGCACTGAACTGGATTGGGGGAAAAATTTAAACATGCGTGTCATGTGTCTGTCGGTCTATGGGAGGAAGCCATGCCCTCTTTTGGAGCTCCCAGCCTATTTTGAGTTCCCACCCCATTTGGAGATTTCCAGGCTGCATCTATACCCTTCTCACCAATAAATGTCTGTCTAGTTTAAACTTGCCGCTTGCTAGCAACTGCTTTCTCTGTGGAAGCTTCGCGTTTAAAGAGTTAATAAAAATATTAGACTCAGATCAATATTTCATGTATAATTATTTACTTATGTGGCAAGTAGCCTTGTAATAAGCGGGATAATGTACATCCAGCCAGCTGTTAATAAGAATAAACCCTTTTATTGCAGAAAACCACTCTGCTTCACGTCAGGGTCCTGATCACCCTGTCTGGGTTTATTCTGCGATAACAGGGATGTACATTATTGCTTATATATAGTTATAGTTATCATAATCGCCCTTGGTTTAAAAGGGTTTTACAGTTAATTTTTTTCTGTTTGAAAATCTGACATCCTGCATTGTTGAATGCCTCCAGTTTAATTTATGCTTTCTTTTTGTTAAAAGAAATAAACAATCCATTTGCTATCGACCAAAAACACTTCTGAGAACATGTTCAAAAGTGATCCAAAACTAATCACACTAAGCAAATTATGTTGGCAACAAATGTTTGTTGTGTAAAGCCAGAAGTGAATTACGAAACACATTTACTTTTCCCAGAACACTAATGTCTACTTACAACATCTGTGATGCTATTTAATGTGCTCAAATGAAACATCAGATAATGACTAGTATATCACAGTGGATTAAGCCTTTGACCTATGTGATGGAATTATTTAATTAATCACAACTACATTTCTTTTTCCTTGCAGGAATAACATTTATATGCTCTTGAAACCTACATGTCCTCAAACCTTGGGCCTAAGTCAGTGTGTGTCTGAATCATGTCCAAAAATAAGACAAGGAAATGAAACTTGAGGACAGCTAGACAACCATCTAAATACCCCTATGATAGTGAGTAACAAACAACTGATAAACATGATTTGGGAAGATTGCTTTACCTAGTAACAGAGGGGTATGACATATGAAGAACCAATGCTTTGCCATGCTCCTATCCTATATAAACTGTTGTATTCTTTTTGCTGGTGGGATTCTCTGTGATTGATATGAGGTCCTCCGGCCGTGATTAAAGCATATTCTAAGGCATAGTCTGGAGTCTGTCTGAGTTTTTGCTTCGCAAGTTAGGGAACACTAGAGACCTTATTCCCAAGTGATAGTGTTCAAAAGGGTCATGACGTTGACCAACTCAGCCGACGTCGATTAGGAGACACGCTAGAGTATAAATTATTTAAGCATCGATTAGGAGACGACCCAGGTAAACATAAGTCAGGTGCGTAGGGGAAAATCTACTACACCTACCTTTCCAAGACCATTTGGGAAAAGAAACAATTGTGAGTTTGAAAGAAGCAGTGGGTTTTACCCTGGCATGCCCATGGCTCCGACAGCATGGGAGAGGGGGACATCTTGAGGCCAGTCATCCAAGATTTTGGTGAGATCACTCCCATCTGACACAGTATGTGTTCTCCAACCACACTGAGCAACCACATGGCAGCCCACAGAAAATGAAGGATTATTACTTTTAATCACCCTATAGTCAAAACAGAAGAAGAAGAGACATTGATTGGCAAATTAAATGATCAGGTTAAGAAAGTGAAGATTTTTTTTTTTTGAAATTGGTTTATAAACAACCAACTCCAATATAATTTATAGTCGGTATGAAACGAAAGTTGTGATAATCTTTTCTTCCCTATTGTGACATATAACCAAGTGGAACAACTTGTTGAACAAGAAAAGAAAAAAAAGTAGGGTGGGACTTGATTTTATCCATCAGGAATTTAATGGATCTTTGTGGTTTACTATTGCTGCAATCTCATGTGAGTGACAGGTTGTCCTAATGTCCTTGCAAGACAGAGTCAAGTCAAGTCACCTTTATTTATATAGCGCTTTTTACCATGCAGATTGTGTCAAAGCAGCTTTACATTGATAACTGGTACATAATTTTGGCTGCACAGCAGCTCTTAAAGAATAGTGTCAATGCAGGCAGATCAGAAGCACTGTTGAATAAATGTCAAGAATACTGTTGAATATCAAATGTCATGTCAAATGTCAAGGGGAAGTTACTTTTGTTAAAGATTACAAGGGCATGTGAATTTAAAAAATGTTGTGCACAGATAAAACATTTAAAATAAACATTACAATATTCTATAAAAAAATAAGAATTGTCCATTTTGATTCTGTGACTTTAAAAAGGAGAGGCATTGTCCCATTCAAAAGTAATGTTGTATAAACAAACTGGCGAGATTGTTCCCGGTACCCCCCCGCAGCGTTGGTCTGGTTTTACACTCAAACTGACATCATCACAGACGTGCAAGGCGCATGACGGAAAACAGAATGCGGGTCAATAAATTGTGTTTTTTTATTAATGTGTTGTTATTATGATGTGCAGCAGAGTAAACGACACTTGTGTTTACTGTATGTGCGCCGCATGTAGATGGTTTTCCGCTGTTTGAAAGCAGCCTATTTAGAGGAGATAGCTGATTGCCATTCATTTGCCACTCTGATTGCACTCGCAAAGCGCGAATACACTGCAGGCTCACTCCTGCTCGAATCCAAGATAAATCATCAACACTATCATCTCTTACATGTTTTATTTAAGTAAACAGCCTACATTACAATCGGCGAAAACGCATGCGCAGGTTACTTTACTTCCTGAACAAGTGCGCACCCAAGTCCGTGTTGCTTTCATATTCAAGCGAACCGCGGTACACTCTAAACAAAAATGGTGCTATATAGCACCAAAAATGGTTCTTTGGCTCGTAATCATAGCGGAACCTTTTTTGGTGCTATATAGCACCTATCTTTAAAGGTGCTATATGGCACCTTGTCGTATGGTGCTATATAGAACCATAAGAGGTGCCATATAGCACCAGCAGTGGTTCTTTGGCTCGTTATGATAGGGGAACCTTTTCTGGTGCTATATAGCACCTATTCTTAAAGTTTTCTAGCACATTTGTCAAATTAGAGGTGCCATATATTGTTTTTTGAGCTAGCAGGGCCTGTTATCATGCCAGGTACTACTGTAGATGATCAATATCATCTAAATTACACTTTTATGAATAATAATTAATAATTTCTTACCAAATCATGACTTCAAAGATTCAAAATCATGTACTAAATGCTTACTGAAAAACAAAATACATTACACTTTTCAAAACCTTTTAATTTAAACTCAGTGCTGACGTCAGGGAATATACATGTACAACATCACATTATACTCCCCTTTTTATACACATACAAATAATGCAACACTTGAATATGTACATTTTTGAAGACAATAGTCCTGTTTTTACATACTGAGTTATGCTCTGAAGTCCTGTAGTTTCTTTCAGCACACTAACATTTTTGTAAGTCCTTCAGGATTTCAAAAACAATCTAAAACTGGAACTTAAACCATAAGAAAGGGAGCAAGAGAGAATATTGACTCCAAAAGTCTACTCACAGATTGAGTTGTACACTCATTTTACAGTGACAGGAAGTCCGACTGCATCCTTCAATTTCAAACAACACACTTCAAAAAGGTCAGTGTCTTTTTCAGTCCTTTAGGGTACTGGATTGGATTCGATTCCAAACGCAAAATATACATAGGAGGAGGCCCAGTGCCATCAAGATGTCCTCACTCTACTCTGTGATTAACTGGCCATCCAACGTGAACAAAATGTGGTCATACTGCATGAGATGATCCTCCCGCAGGCTTTAGGCACTATCTTAGGTGTTGGGATGACAGGAGGGCTGGTCTGAGCATGGCCCTGGAGAAGAGGGGATAATAGCATTAACCATCTTCACATATTTATTTGAAAGGCAAACCTTATAAGCTAAATTAATTTCAACTACTGTCATATACAACTGCTCATATACTTTTGGCCATTAACTGGAAATGAATGTAATTTTCTCTTCACATTGATAGAATAGTTTGTGTATTATCATTTGTATAACAAAATGTGCAATAAGTGTAGTGCTTTGATTAGATTGTGCTTCACACAATCAACTGTAGTCAACTGTTCATGGCTCACCTCAATGTCAAACAGCAACCCCAGGTCCACCTTGAACAGTGCAGGCAAGAGGAGAATAGCTGCTTCCAACTGTAGGCCTTTAAACAAAATAACATCATTAGGTTAACATAACATGGGGGATGCTTTTACCCAATACTTTTTTTGTTTTGTTTTTTAAACATTCATTACTGTGTGTAAAGCCCAAAGTATACTTCGTATTTTATGCTTATGCTTTTTCTGAACTCAAAACAAATTAAGATCTTTTTGATGAAGTCTAAGAGGTTTCTGTCCCTCCAATGATGAGGGTGAGTAATTAATGACAGAATTTTCATTTTTGGGTAAACTAATCCTTTAAAGGTGATTACCCTTGCACAAATCAAAGCAATTCTCAAACAACACAACATGATATTCATACAACTTCACATTTGTACTAGACATACACTAGAGCTGCAGGATTCTGGATAAAATGAGAATCATGATTTTTTGGTTTCAAATAGAGATCGCAATTCTCCCACGATTCTAAACAGACAACTAAAAATAACATTTAATTTACTAGTTCTAGCAAAATATTAATAGCTGGACTCTAATTGCCGGAAAATTTTTAATTTGAATGAATTATAAATGGAATAAAAATGGTTTTGAATATATTAATGGCTCATTAATAAATACTTGTTTCACTACTGGATGAATCAGGGTTTAACCTTATCCAATCTATTGAATGAATGATTCAATGACAACGTCACTGGTTGCCACCTAGTGGCTTAACAAGGTAATTTATATACAACAGTTATTTGAAGCACCATGTTAGTTTCGATTTGCTCTATATTGATCGCTATCTGATGTCCAGTGTTTATATCCTAACTGTAAACTTTATCTTATTACTTATGTGATCATTTTAATATTTGTGAAAGAATCAAATAACCAAATCCTTGAATAACTACAGTGTGGATCAAAACTGCTGTCTCTGGATCAGTGGCAGCATGAACACTGAATGTTTTGTCAAAGGTTTTAATAGACACAGGCGAATCATGTCATTAATAAAGTAGGATCGCGTGGGTGTTTGAATCGAGATTGCGACCTTTCTACGATAAATGTGCAGCTCTAACATATACATACAAGTAAATCAAAGGGGTTTCGGACAAGCCAGGTTGTGATGTGTCATACCTAGAAGCAGGGCACAAGCTGATGTAACTGAAGTAAGTTGATTCAAAACTTTAACTCCCTCGATGTCAGCAGATGGTTTCATGAAGTTCTCCCCCTCTTTCAAATAATGAACATCGCCATGGTAAGCTGCTCCTCAATCATCTGTCTGGTTCCTAAAATAGTGAACATAAAAAAAAAACAAATTCGGTCACCTTTTGCTAGCATAACTACAAAATACACAATTTAGACTTATTTTTCTGAAATAAATCAAAATAGAATATTCTTACGTTCAACTCAGAAAGTACTCCTTGATGAGGTCTTCAGGACTTTCTCTCAGGAAAAAGATAAGGGCCTTCAGGACACACTTCTCAGGTGAATGTTTTCAGCCTGTGATAAAGCAATTGTGATTATTTTTCTTAATTAAAAAAAAAAGCACAATAATCTGTAATAGGAAATCAAATTTTTGCAGATATGCAATAGCAAAGGACAAGAAAAAGAAATAATTCATATTAATGACTGGCCAAATTTGCAATTAATATATTTATGGACAATACCAGCAACACTTGTGGCGTTGAGGGATCAAAAAAAAAAATAAAAAAAAAAAAAAAAAGGAGCTAAAAAAAAAATCAATTCTTTATTTTTCCAATGCGTTTCAGCATACAGGCCTTCGTCAGTGCTAAATTACTTTACTTTAAATTATGAATTTATAATATATAATTATAAGTCTGAAAATAAGACATGCATCAATTAATAAATTAGCTTTACACCCTAATATTTAATCATTCTTGATTAAAGGGATATTTCACGAAAAATGAAAGCTAGCTGTTAATTTACTTACCATCAGGCCATCCAAGTTGACTTTTTTTCTTCAGTAGAACAGTAAAGATTTTTAGCTGGAACTGTGATTAATTTAATGTCAATGGCTACTGTCACTGTGAGAATAAAAAAAATAAAAAATAAAAAATTAATACAAAACAACAAGAAAAAAAGTCGCATGCATTTGAGATGGCATAAGAGGGAGTTGATGAATGTTTTGGAATGGATAATTCTTAGTCTAAAGTTTGTTAATGAGCATAACATTCAAGTCAATATACAGCATTAGATGGATTTTATTCAAACATGTCCAACATTGGTAATCATATTATCTATTAACAATTATAGCCGTTTTTTATAGAAATTACTTACCATGTAAAGTTATTGCAAAGTGTCCTTAGTCGTCAACATTGAAGAGCTTTAGATCCTAAAAGGGGAGGGGAATCAGTGTTTATAAATGAAAAAAAAAAAACTTGTTTGCTGCAGTGCAAGTAATAATTAGTAGTGTAAATACTCAGCCATTTCATTCTACTAAAAAAACAGGATAAAAACACCTCGCGCTAGTCAATGAAGTAAATATATAATGTCTTTACTCACACTTTCTTCGTCATTTTGGTCGAACAAATAGATGAATAATCAGAGCTAACGTGAAAAAGACAAATAAAATAACTGACAAACATTACTTTAAAAACCTAAACTCATAATTGTAATGCGAGGATCCCCTCAGCCTCGACTCGAGCGTCTCTCCCGCTCCCCACGCACTTCCTGCCCGCAGCATTTCAAATAGCACGCGCTACATACACGGTAAAGGAGACGTTTCTTTTAAAAATATTTAGAGACATATTTACATGGTCCAAACTGAATACATTTCTATAGAATAAAACGAGTAAATGCAACATCTTGTATAGAATAGAAATATTCAATTAGCGCTAACCTTTATAACGTTACTGCAGGCCGCGCAAATTCAAAAATTCGGTTAGTTACGATTTCGTTAGTATTCATGTTCACAACAACGCTAATTAACTCATAAACCGCTAAAACACATGTTCAACTTTGCATTATCGAGTATATTAATTAAACATTTCCAACCTACCTTATTTCATCCGAGTCCAGGGGAAAGAAAATGGCGGCCGAGCAGAAAACTCCAGAAAGTCTCGTGAGTCATGACGTCAGAAAAAAAACCGTCTGTCACGGGGTCCTTAAAGAGAAATTATCCTTTGGCTGAAAGTGAGATATTTGAGTAGTTGAGTGTACAATATTGAGAGCAATTCGCAGAAAGACGAAGTAATTAGACTCAAATAGTTATAGCAATCCAACTTACACCCATATTCACTTACAGTGTAGAGGGGCTTGGGGACAAAAAGGTTGAGAACCAGGTTATGTTTAGAAAATACACTGTAATTTAATGTTGTTTTTAATCCTTTCCCCAACTAAACTAAGAGAATAAGAGAGTTAGAGAACCTTTAAAGAACTATACAGCTTAACAGGTCTTTGTATGGCAGTGGTAGTATAGCACCTTACCACAGCAAGAACCGCTGAAGAACCACTGAAGAACCGCTGAAGAACCATACAGGTGCTTTACTGGTTCTTTATAAGGTAGCGGTGCTATATACACCTTACCCACCCCAAAGACCGCTGAAGAACCGCTGAAACCATTTTTTTTTAGAGTGTACAGTTCGAGTGCAACCGACCTCAGACCACCTCCTTCTGGTCTCGGGTTCGGTACCCCGCCGGTGCGCACCCGGGTTCGCATGACAGCTTTCACATTAGCGATTTTTCATGCGAATTGCGCCACGTTTCGAACTAAACTGCCAGTGTGAAAGCCCCCGTATTATCGCAAACCGCGCCACAGTTCGAGTGCAATCATCACCTCCTTCAGGTAGTCTCGGTTCGCATGACAGCACTGCCCCTTTGATCGCGAAAGTGAAAGTGCCCTTATAGTTGTTATATTACCACGCAACTATAGAATTACCACAACCAATTAATTCAAGTACTTTATGGTTCAAAAACACTATGGTATTTACTATAAATTACTATAGCATTTTTTCACCTAATTATCATTAGTCAAATAGTTTCTTAATGCTTGATATTTCGCCTTCTGCTACATGTCTAATTGATGCTCTTCAATATGAGTAACGCAGAAGACACAACCAATGGCACGCGATTAACAGCCTATTTTATTTAAATTTCTTGCATGACAATTTTACGTGCATAGTAAACCTTCATCATAAAAGCTATTAAAGTGAGATAACTGCACTATAGTAAACAGACGAGCAGAGAGAGCCGAATACATAGGCTAGACAGATTTACATTTGGTGATTTGTAATTTTTTATAGTAGATTTATAGTTTTAAAAACAATGCAGTCAGCTGACACTAATGGTCCATCAGGCTGGAGAAAGTGATTGGCTTCACACTGAGAAGATGCAGGAGACTGGAGGAGACGGCATGTGCAGAAGTAAACCGACAGCTGTAGCATGGACTTGATATGTACAGGATGTCTGATGTTTGTTTTGAGATGATGATGATGATGTTAATGTACTATACGGGTCTGCCAAACCTCAAAAACAACTCCGGGATAGGAGGGGAGGGGGGCCGGGAATACATGAATGTGGGGGGGGGGCATGCTAGAGATAAGTGTTGGTGCAGCAGATCAAATCTGGGGTATGTTAAAGTTCACAGAAAAGCATTTAAAATTAGTATCTTGTAATTGTATTGTGAATGTTTGTTGCGTATTCGGATCAAGAGAGTCAACCAAAATAAAAAATTGTAATAAGACCATAGACAACGTGGTTCCAGCTTTGGACAAACAGTATAGTACATTAAAGGCATCATCATCACATCTAACAAAACAGAGGAAAGATGGGAAGAGGGAGGAAATGAGAAAGCTGTGATGGGTGAAGTTATGGGAAATGGAAAGCGAGACAACAAAAACATTCCCACAAAGTGAAGAATGCCTCTTATCAGGTTAAAGCATCAAAACGGTGGAGGGAAGAAAAGTGGGAAAGGACTGGACTGACGTGGAGAGGGGTGGGTAAAAAAGGATCTACCGAGTAATGCGAGAAGAAAGGACAAAATGTCTAAAATCTCTCGAGCCTATGGGTCGAGATCTCAGGAGAGTCATGGGGACTCATAGTTCAGTATCTCAACTTTAATAGCGCTTTTTGGATGGAAAGGTTAACAAGAAAATGGCACGGTGAAATTTGTCATGCGACTAAATTTAAATAAATAGGATGTTAAAGGTGAGCTCGTGGCGGGAGAGCCATCTGGTGGTGTTTCTTCTGCGTTCGCACAATATATGAAGAAGCATCAATTATACTGTAGGGCAAAGGTTCGAAATATGCAAGTTCTTTAAGTAAATAAGTTGATCTCCTAATGATAATTATGCTGAAAAATGCTATACGTAATCTTATCGTAATGACAATACGTGTTGGGTGAACCATAAGGTACTTGAAATTAAATCTGTTGTGGTTAATAATGTCCTAGTAGTTGATGGTGGTATTAACAATATACTGGGCAACTTTCACATGGGTAATTCGGGGCGATTAAGGGGAAGGGCATGTAATGAAAAACGAGCGAGAAAAAGGGAGGGGGGGGAAGAGAGAAGGTGGAGAGGGTTGAGGTGAAGAGGGGGCTATTCACTACAAAGGTTCCTTTTAGGTCTAAAAGTGTCTCTTCATTCGCCATAAATTAGGCTACGTTAAAGATGTCCTGCGAAACCCTTGTGTCTCCCCTGCGGTGTGACCCGAACCCGAGACCAGAAGAGGTGTCTGAGTCTTTCACCCACCTCGAACTGCATCACCTAAAAAAATTGTTCTTCAAGCGGTGTTCTTACAGCGTTCATTTGGGTGGTTAATGTGACTATAGAGCACCCGCTGACTTATAAGAACCATTAAAGCACCTTGATGGTTCTTCAGCGGTCTTCCGTGTGTCTTCAGTGTTGTCCTGGCTGTGGTGGGCTATATGCAAAAGATACAAAAAACTGTTAAGCCTCGTATAGTTCTTTATGTTCCTACTCTCGTGAGGAGATTAGTTTATTGGGGGAAAGTTAAAACAACATTAAAGGAAAGTGCAGTGTATTTTATGATACAGAACCTGGTCGGAAAAAAAGCTTTTTTGTAAGCGCAAGCCCGCTACACGGTAAAAGTGATTGGCGCGGGGAAGTTGGATTGCAGAGACATATTTGAAAGCTAGTTAGCGTCGTCGTTCATGCGAATTGCTCTCAATCTTGTACAGCTCAACACGCAAATATAGACGACTTTCATCCAAAAGGATCATTTCTTCTTTAACGACCACGCCGTCACAGAAGGTTGTGTTTTTATGCGTCATGAAGTGAAGAGACGGTTAGGGGGGAATGTTTCTGAGCGCCGCCATTTTTACCTTCGCCATGGGACTCGGATGAAGATAAGGTAGTTTGGAAAGGTTTTGAATAATTTAATCGTAATGCAAAGGAGGGGAAAATGGGTTTAGCGGTGTGAGTGAGATGCTTTGGGGGTTTTTGGAACAGACTACGAATCGTAACTAACCGGGGGGGGGGGGGGGGTTGTGAGTGGGGCAGCCTGGAAGGAGCGGGTAAAGGGAGACAAATTGGGGGTTTCTATTAGAGAAAAGAGGGGGAGGAAAAGTGTGAAGTGCATGAAGAAAGGGAATTACATTGGACCATGTAATAAGTAAGGAAAGAATTTTTAAAAAAAGAACAAGGATCCTTTAACCGTGGTATGTGACTCGTGGATAGTTGGAAATTAGGGGGAAGGGGGAAAAAGGGGCGTGTGGAGAGACTGATCGTACCTTCGTCGTCGAAGACTGAAAGGGTACGCGCATTACAAATTATTGGTTAGGGGTTTGTGTAAAGTATGTTGTGTCAGTTGTTTTATTTGGTCTTTTCACAAAAAAGTACTCTGAGTTATTCATCTGTTTCTGTCTACCAAAGTGACTAAGAAAGTGTGGATTAAAGCACATCTTGTTATATTCCTGTCATTTCGACCTAGCCTCGAGGGGATTGTTTATCAAGGTTGCTTCTTTGTAGGGAGAATTAAACTGGCTGTCGTATTTACACTCGAATAATTCAATTACTTTGGCACTGCAGCAAACAAGTTTTTGTTGCGTTTTTGCAATTTAGACCACGTGATTACCTACCCCCTGTTAGGGATACTGAGAAGGTAAGGGGAAGACTAATGACACTTTGGCATACGGGAAAGGGTAAGTGGTGGCTAACAAGAGATGGTGAGAGGAGGAATAGAAAGAATGGGGACATGGGGGTGGTGACAGTCAAGAGAAGCAGTCAGGAAGCCGGGGGGCTAGGTTGGAATTTTCCTTGCTATGAACTCATTCACCAAAACGTAAGAAAAAGTGAATTCACACAAAAGGACAGCAGCAGAATATCACACGGGCGGGCAGCCCCTCCCCATGCCTTCGACTTTTTGTAATTTGGGGGTGGGGGGTATAAGGGGTGTGTTGTGTGGGTGGCGTTTAATTCGCCCAGTGTAAGTGCCTTGGGATAAGCTAGGGAAGGCGTAAATAAAAGATGAGTGGGGTATCAGGGCAAAGGAAGGGGGAGGAAGAGGTGTAGGGAAAGAGTATGTGAATTCGGGGGGGGGAGAGGGGGCGGGGTGGGGGAATAGTACCCTGGAGAATGATATAATACGTTAGTGTAAGCGAGTGGGGATAATTTATGCCATGTCTGATTGGTCCACAGAAAGGAGGATTGAGTATTGATAAAGGTCTCATAATTTAAAGTGAAATAATTTTTTATACATGCCCGAAGACCGTATGCTAACGCTTTGGGAAAAGCAAGTGAAGGGGGGAGGGGTGGGGTTGACGCCTGGGGGTGTTGGTTTGTTTTTGAAATTGGGTTTGGTGGTGGGGAAAAAGAAAGACCAAAGGTTTGACTGGGAGGGTAAAATAATTAGTGGAAAATTTGGGGGCCACATTCATGTAAAATATGAATTTTTTTCTAATTTGATTGTCCACGTTGCTAGGGCAGTATCGGCCAAAAAAAAGTGGGAGGAACTGAGTCAAGGATTATTGGGGAAGTTTTTGTGTGAAAAATGTAGAAAATAATAACCAATTGCTTGTCACCGGCTGAAACGGCACAAGGGAGTGGGTGTCGAGGCCCTTTTATCTTGGGTACCTGAGAGAAAGGGCAGGAAGACACTCATCAGGTTCCAGACTTTAGTGAAGTGAGGAAAGGAATATTACTCTTTTGATTTATTTGCAGAAAAAATACTTCTAAAATTGGTGTGATTGGTGTAGGGGTGCAAGACAGGGTTTACGGCATTTGTTTGGGTTTTTGAAGGGGCCGTTTTTGAAAGATAAATACCTAGTATGAAGGATGCAGCAGGCGCTACGTTAAAAACTCCGAAAGCTGGGTTGCCGACGAAAGCTCCCAAGGTTGCTAGAGAGGTTAAGGTAGAGTGAAAGGGGGGTGAGAACTTACATGCAAGCTGCGGGACATCGGGGGGGGATTTGAGATTTGAATCCAACTGTGACTTCAGTTACATCAGAGGGTTGCAATGCTTCAGAAGTATGACAAGCATCCTCAACGTATGGCTTGTGTCTCAAGAAACACCTTTGGAATTGGCTGTTGTAATGTCGGGTAGGGCTCGGGACACCAAGTTTATGAGTAGAAGGACGAAAAAAAAGAGAGATGAAAAAAAACCCAGACCGATCCTAATGTATTAAGACAAGAGGCTACGGTTGGCAGCGTATAACAATGTGGGAAAAAAACCTCTTAGTGGGTAAACACCATGCTGCCAATGGTCCAGAACCACGCATGGGTGGGGGGGAAACCTGTATGAAAGGGAGGTGGTTCCTTTGTTTCTTTCACAATATAATGAAAAAGTGGAGTAAAGAGTGGAAGGGGTAAAGGGGGGAATGCAATAGCGAAATTAGAAAATCGGAAAAACATGGGGCTGGTCAAAATGGGTGGAGAAATTAACTTGGTTTAGAAAAACTATGTGGCATAAACAGGGGACGTGTGGGTCATTGGAAGCATTCAGGCATGAGAATTGGATAAGGTGAGAACACTGTCTGAAACCTAGTGGGAAACTTATTTGCTTATGATACAAAGGTAAATCTTCAAAAAAATGTTTATTCCGGTTATGAATTCATTAAATTACAAATGTTCCGGCAGGGTCCAGAGAGTAATATTGGGGACTTCAGAAATAGGAAAGGGAGGTTCGGTTATTTGTAGTTTATCTCCTGGGGGAGGGGGCGGCTGATTAGTTTGGAAAAACATAAAAAAAAAGATGATTCCACGTTTAATCCAGCCATAATGCAGCTATAATGGTTCTAGAAAATGACTTGGTGATGAAATAGAAAGGGGTTGTGTTGTTTTGAGATTGGCTTTGGAGGTGTGCAAAAAGGGTAAGAAACTTTAAAGGGAGTAGTCTTCCAAAATAAAGAAAAATAGTGACGGTCCCTTAATTAATCACCACGAAATCCATTGGAGGGACACACGAAACACTCTTAGATCTTCAATAAAGGAAAGACAGGAGCGGGTGTTTGGAGGTCAGAAAAAAACATAAGCAATAAAAAATACGAATTTAAAGGTGGGGCTGGTAAGAAACGTAATGAATGTGGGAAACCAACAACAAAAAAGTAGGTTTAAAGGCATACCCATGTTCGTTTACCTAGGATGGTATTGTGTTTAGGCCCTACATTTGGCCATAGATTCTACACTTGCCAGAAAGGTTCAAGTGCGCATTTGGGTTTTATTGTGGGCAATTGAACGTTGAGTAAAACATGAACAGGTCATACAGGGCGAAATTGTGTGAGCACAATCCTATCACAGCACTCCACGTATTGCACATTTTGGTGATACAATGGGGTAGATTAACAAAAGTGAGCGAATGTGAGAGTGTACTGTACATTTAACAAAGTTAAATGGCCAAAAGTATATGAGAGGGTGGGGATAAGGGGAAGTGGGAAAGTGTAAGAAAGGTTGAAATTTCCAAATAAATTTTGAACGAAGGTAATGGGATATGTGACCACTTTAGAAAGACCAGCTCCAGAACAAGAAAGCACAGGGATAACAACACCTAATAAGAGTGCCGTAAGCACGGAGAGGATCATCTAAAGCAGGAGGAAAAAGGTTGTGTTACAATTTGGATCGGCCAGGTTAATTACGGGTAGAGTGAGGACATCTTGATGTGACTGGGGACGCGCACTCAATATGTATTCGGGGCCTGGTGACTCGGGGGGATCCAACTCCATAACCCGAAGGCTGAAAAAAGACACTGAAAAATGTTGTTGAAGTTTGTTGTGGGGGAAAAAGTGGGAAGGATGCCGTCTGACTTCCTTTACACTGTAGAGGGTGTACAATCAGATCTGTTAGTAACTTTTGGAGGCCTATTCTCTTTGCTCCAATTTCTTATCTGGGGGGTAAGTTCCAGTGTTCTATAGGGGTGGGGGAGAGACTGAGGGGGGATACAAAATTTTACGTGTGTCACTGAAAGAAACTACATTACTTCAGAGCATAACTCTTATTGTAAACCAGGACTATTGTACCTTAAAAAGAATGGTACATAGTCAAGCTTGTTGCATTCTTTGGTAGTGGTATAAAAAGGGGGGTGTCTAATTGAATTTTGTACCATAGGATGCCTGACTTGTCCGACACTGTCTGGGAAAAGGAAAAGTTTGAAGGGGGGGTAGGTCTTATTGTTGTGTTTCAAGGTTAGCAGGTAGGCGGATTTTGAATAACAGGTGGAGGAGGATTGGGTAACGAAATTATTAATTATTATTAACACATACAAAAGTGTCATGTAATCTCATATGATTCATCTAAGGTAAGGGAATGGAAAAATAGAGAGAACAAAAAACAGGGGGACCTCTAAGTTGACAAGGGAGAGAAAACGTAAGAATAGTGGGATATATAGGCACATAAAAAGTTCCCCAGTCGAACGGCCCCAAAAAAAAAAAAAAAAAAAAAAAGGGGGGCTATAATGGGCACTCTATGTTCTATATCAAAATAACAGGGGCAGAGAACCTTGAAGTGAGATAGAGAGAAAAAAAAAGTTTCCTCTATGAATTCAATCCAAAGAACCATTTTGGGTGGAGCACCATTTGTTGGGAGGAAGGGGACAAGGGGGCAGGGTCAGCGTGAAATAAATGAAAGCACAAGAGTGGGGTGCGCACACTTGTTCAGTAAAGTAATAGGTAACCTGCGCATGCTTTTTCGCCGTGTGATTGTAGGGGGAGGCTTTTTGCTTAAATAAAACATGTAATAGATGATAGGGTGTTGATGTTTAAGTGGATTCGATCATGAGTGGACCTGCAGTGGATATCGAGATGGGCGAGTGCAAATAGAGGTGGCAAATGAATGGCATACCAATGATACATATCTAAGATAGGCTGCTTTCATTACATCGGAAACCATCCTAAAAGGGGGCGGCGCCCATACAAGTACACACAAGTGTCGTGTACCTCACTGACTGCCACATAATAACCAACACATTAAAAAAAAACAACAATTTATATTTTGACCCCGGCATTTCTTTCTGTTTTCTCGTCATGCGCAACGCAACACGTCTGTGATGATGTCAGTTTGGTGTAAAAACCCAGACCAACGCTGAGGGGGGTACGGAACAGGAGGGACAATTTGGGTATCACCTTACTCTGGGTGAGATGGGAACCAAACGGGCACATCTCTTTTTGAAAAGTCCCAAAGAATCCATACACTCCCTTATTGTTTTTAAATAGAATATATGTAAGGTTTTGTTCAATTTTATCTGTGAAACGAATTTTGGTAACGAAAAAAATGTCAACAGGACAAACACTTGTAAGGATCACTTTAAACCACAAAAGTAAGGCACCTGGCACTTTGAAATGACATTTGTATTCAACAGAGATTCTGGAATTTACTTCAACAGGCGGTGCGTGCTGCCTGCAGTGAAACGATTCTTTTTATAAGCGGATGTGGCAGAGCCAAAAAAAGTATGTAAAGGGAGGGATCCAGGGGGGGCAGATTGACAATGAGGCAGGGTAAAGCGCTAGTAAATAAGGTGCTGGAAAATTTGACGCTGGATTGCAAGGAAGGAGGGGAAAAAAAAACTTCACTCCACAGGACAATTGCAGCCGTAATTAACTAATTGGCCATATAGGTTTACCATGAAATTACGTGAGGGAGGAACGAATGTGAAGAAGGGAGAAGGAGCTGACCCGGCGGATATGGAACAAGGGGGGTGGGAAGAGAGGACGGCATTGAAAGGGAAGGATGGAAGGGGGGCAAGGGAAGGGGGGAGCAAGTGGGGGGGAAAAAAAAAGGGGAAGGGGGGGAGAAAGTGTAGGGAAAGGAAAGGGGAACGAGAGGGAAAAGAAAACGAGGGGACGAAAGGGAACGCAGATAGGACGGAAAAAAGGGTGGAGGGGGGGGGAAAGAAGGGGGGAAAAACCGTTATGGTCTTGTTACTTTTTTATTTTGGTGCCTCTGATTCCGACGCACAAACTCACAATACAAATACTATTTTAAATGCTTCTGTGAACTTTAACATACCCCAGATTTGATCTGCCTGCACAACACTTATCTCTCATGTTAATCTCAAACATTCACTGATGCTCCAGAAGGAAACACGATGCATTAAGAGCCGAGGGGTTGAAAACTTTTGAATTCAAATATCAAGTTAAATTGTACTTACTTTTTCTGCCGGGAACATGCAAGTATCTTCTGTTGGTTCCAAAGGGCAGTACTAATGAAAAACATTATATTTAAAACAAATAAGAAAAATTGTGACATCTTCATCCTGTTCAAAAGTTTTCACACCCCGACTCTACATCGTGTTTCCTTCTGGAGCATCAGTGAATGTTTGAACCTTTTTAATAGTTGTGTTTGAGTCCCTCACATACTTATGAATGGGGTTATTTTAATAAATTCAGCTATAGTTTTGTCTTGTGAACTAAATGCAAACATCTTTATGTAAAATATCTACTCAGGACAGTACTAAACTAGAAATAACATGCATTTTTATTATCCCTCTTATTTTATTAAATATTCTCATTTTCACAGATTCTGCAAGGGGTCCACATACTTTTTCATGCCACTGTTATACACACACAACACACCACACACACCACACACATTTTTTTAAATCACAAATGAAATGGCTGTATTGGCCTTGGACAGTTAAACCGATGAAATATAATTAAAACCTTTTGGATTCAATAAAAGAGATCTAGTTCCTTACATACTTTGGATGTCATACCTTTGTTTTTAATATTATTAAGGCTTTTGAACAAAAAAAGAGAGACCTCAAACACATCATTTGACCCAGACAACACAGAGGTAAATTGAGGACAATAATTTACTAATTATTTTAGCTCTAAAAAGGTATAATATACCAGAATGTACTATAATAAAATAAAATACACCGTTAAATTCTACATACATTTATGATGACGACTTGTTTATTGGAACAATGTTTATTGTGTTATACATTGGCTTGAGTACTTAACGCAATAAAGAAATAAAATGCATGAAAAAGGGGTAGTATTACATAATTCAAAATTCTTCCTGATCACAACACTAAACCATCCTTAATCAGGCACTTATGATATACGGTTAACATTACATCATCATCATCATCATCACAGCAGACTTTACCTTTGCTGTTGCTACTGTGTTGTCGCAGTCCTTCGTTCAGAATATAAATTAATCCTGCACCCAGACATTAGTGAAATGTCTGTGGGCTTCGCGGGGTTTCTATTTTTTAATTTGTTCACTAGTATGCACTTATACCATAAACCAGATAGTTTACAATATCAAAGTATGATGATTTAGCAATCTGGCATCTTTGGTGAGTTTATCGCGATATGACTTTTTCAGTTTTCCTGTGCTTTAACATTTTTTAGAGTTATTTCTTGTTATCTCTAATCTTGTAATCTCTGTCATTCTCACGGTCAGCAGGCATGCCACAAATATGGTGCCGCGGTGACGTCACACACAACAAAACCACGTGTCTGATAAAGACCGGTTAAACCCGCCAAAATGGCTAGTGGGAGTGGCTGTTTTACCCGCCACAGCTGAAATTTGGCGGGTTGGCGGGAGTTCATGCAAATGCATTTCTTTTCGAAGTTCCCATTTTACACTGACTGAATAATCATGGTTTGTTTTGTAATCTTGATGAAAGGTATCTTTCACTTTATCTTACTTGGCAACTTGAGTTCCGATCATCACGTCTCCTTCCTGCATTGAAACACTACTGTATGGTCTAAAGGAAATTAAAAAGATAAAATAGTATATTTAGAGGAAATTAAAATGAATGCCTCAAACATTTTACACAAATCAAACGAGGATCAGTATGACTTTACTTAATGTCATCATCAAGCCCTTAAATGCAGATATTAGTGCACTTTTTCTCACTCACCGCATGTAAGGGTCCACACTAAGGAACAGTGCCTCCAAAAGAACCTCTGAAGAAAAAGAATGATATTCAGTAGAACAAATATGGAAAAATATAATATTAATTTTAAAGAGCACAAACCTCCATCTTTGGGCTCAGAGAGCTGCTCTAGTTTAAGCTCAAAGTCAGAGTCTTTGGGAAAGCCCTTAAAGTGCTTCTTCAGGACCCAGGTTTTAGCTTGAGCCATTGTTCTTTGTTGCGTACTGTAAAAGTAAAGTGAAAGTATTGCATACATAAGTTAACACGTGCAACATGTAAAAAGAAAGTTGTGCAACGTTAATTTTCAAAACAACAGATTGTGTTCCACGAAAAGCAGTTGATTTGCTCTCATATCATCAGCAATAAAGAAATACACTTACCCTTAATCCTACGTACACGAAGCTTTCTGTACTTCTGTTGTTGCGCACACAGTGGAGAACTTATTTAAGGCCACCCACAGCCCTAATTGGCCGACTAGATTTGTCAATCATTTTCAGTCAAGAGGCTTCTATTTTTTTTCCTTTTTTTTTTCTCCAGTTAGTCCAAGCTTGCATGTGTTGCATCTCAATGCAGCTCCCTAGTTTAGTAGTCAGGGCACTGATGATCAGGGAGTCGACCAAATTCATTTACACGGTAAACTGATACGACATAGGAAGCTATGGAGCTGTTTGGGACGCAGGGAAAGTCTTAATAAAGTTTTACGCTGCATTATAATTTTATTTCAGCTTCTATAAATAAGCTTTTGAATAATATAATTCGAGAAACCACCCCTAGCTGATGAAAGACTGAGAACAATGCATAAGTCTCTTATTGCGATATTTACTGATGGATCAAAAGAACCTGGGGCCGTTCAAACAGAACGCGTTTTTCTATTCCAATGCGCTACTTTACCATTGTTTTTTTATGTAAACACGCATATGAGAACCGGCGGCGAGAGCGTCGAGGAGAGTTGAAGTCAGGTCAACTTTATGGTACTGAGTTATGACGCGGTTCGGCGGCAACCAATCGGAATGTAGACGTCCTCGCGTGAGAGGATTCCGATTGGTTGCCATTTACTTTGACCCTCCCGCCGGCGGCGGTTTGAACGCACAGTACAGAGACAGAGCGCATTTAGTATAATCTGAAAACCATGCCCACCGTGGGAAAAACAATCCAAACCTCTCCATTGACTTTGTATTGCGTGAGGCTGCCTCCTTGTCTTTTCTGACTTATTACAAAAAGCAGAACAATGCCTAAAAGCTGCTGTGTGACAAGGTGTATAGCACAACTAAGTTTTTATAAGCTGTCGACCCCAAAAACAAATGTTTAAGGACACAAAAGTGAAGGCAGGCAGTGAGACAGAGCGCAACGGGTCATATAAAATACACTTGAGGGGAACGTAATCGGCGACAACATATGCTAAACAAACAAACAAAAACAAACCATTCCATATTTTTAACTATGTCAAAGAATTATTTCACCTTTCGCCGATTACGTAAGCATATGTCAATGCAATAAATATAAGAGACAAAGAATAAGGTTTAAAGACGAGTTAAAGAAATATGGGGTGAATGAGTTGAATCTAGGCTGTTTCACACTGCAAGCGTGAAGCCTCGTTTACGCCTTGCCTATTTTTGACGGATGACGCCGCGTCCAAGACGCGCAGCTCAAATACAAAATAAAGTCACAATAATCACCCTGAGTAAACTCCTGCTCATATTACACATCACTACGATGCCAGAAACTGACGACAAGAGATTCGAAGTTGAAAAACTTGAAATTTCTTTGTTTTTGTTGTCCATAACTGGAATTTTGAAAAACGGAACAAAACCTTGCCGGAGCCGTAATGCAACGCACACGCGTGCAGTAAACGAGGCTTTATCTTTAGCGAAGCGGCGCGTATTTTTTTCGGCGCCCATGTTAACCAACGGATGCATTCACACAGGCAGCAGGAGCGTCGCGTAAGCAGCAGTGAAGCGGGGGTTTCGGCGCCGAGTCTATTTTTGCTGCGCTGTTGACGCTGACGCTCAATTAAAGTGAAAGCACACTTTGATGGACAAAATAAATATAATTTCACGCACAAAGTGTTCAAAATGCACAGAATACGCATGCCTAATGTGTTTTAAGAAGAATTTGAGTATGACAGAAAGGAAAATTAAGAACCAAAAATAACTATAGAAGACTTACCATATAAACTTGTTTTTAATTAAGTTTGGGTTAAAGTATGGTGTATTATAAAAAAGCCAGAAACCAGCCAGAAAATATGATATATAAACATTATTTTAGTTATTACACAGATATATAGGCTATATATATAGGCAGGCTGCAGCATACCCAAATCAAACCCGAGTTTGCTGTCTTGTAAACATGTGTATGCGGCAGATGATGTAAAACACAAAGCTTACCTCATTCGTGTGCAGCAATGGATGACACGAGACTTTTATTTATTTATTTTTATTTATTTATTACGTTTATGAGAATGTTGTACGCCTCCCATATTAACAAACTTTCAAGACTCTCAAGTTTATAAATGACCAACTTATAAAAACAAATTTATAGCTGTCTTTGTAAAGAAATGCTCACTTTATATGCAGTTTCGATCCGCTGCTGCTGTACAAACGCTTGCAGTGTGAATACTCGCGCGTCTCTGCAGCTGCAGTGACGGTGTAGTTACGCTCAAGCCTCGTTTACACTGCACGCGTGTGCGGCGCGTTACGGCTGCGACGCGGCTACCGGAGCTTATACGCGGCCACTCCAGTCAATGCTCGTGTTTACACCAGCCGCGCCGCGGTGCGTTTGAGAAGCGTCCCAGAAGCGGCTCGCTTTTTGACGGACGCCGCGTCCAAGACGCGCAGCTCAAATACAAAATAAAGTCAAAATAATCACCCTGAGTAAACTCCCGCTCATATTTCACATCACCAGAAACTGACGACAAGAGATTCGAAGTTGGAAAAACTTGAAATTTCTTTGTTTTTGTTGTCCATAACTGGAATTTTAAGTGTATTAACTTTATCTGTATGGCTACAGCAAAATAAAGTATGGCATAGCAATAAACACAATAAAACCGGACAAAATATAACAATTTAGCCATTAAAAACATGAAAAAAATCAACGAAAACAACGTTGGACAGGCAAATCTAGTGGTCTCGCGAATCCAGCCGCTTCGCTTCTGAAATGCTTCTGGTGTGAGTTGACACTGCTCAGAGGACGGAACAAAACCTTGCCGGAGCTGTAACGCACCGCAGACGCGTGCAGTGTAACGCCTGTTTCACACATAATCCGTCTGCAGTGCGTATGCGTTGCGTATTTTTTTACGCACCCATGTTAACGGATTAGAGCGTTCACACTGCACGCGGTTGCGGTCCGTCATTGCGTTCCAGGAGCGGTGCGTCTGCAGCAGTGCAGCGATCGTTTACGTACCGAGTCTATTTTTGCTGTGCTGCAAGTGCAGCACAGCAGATTGTGTGTGGGCAAAATGAACATGGATTGACCTGAAATTGTAAAAAAAAAAAAAAAAAAAAATTGCACATTTAAACTACTTTGTACATTTAGTACATTACATAAAGTTTTTTTTTTTTTAATGATTTAACGCCATGCCAGCAAGCTTCATGCCAAAAGGAAACATTTCAATTTCACAGTTCAGTTGTATCATTTCAAAACAATTATTTTATTAAAAAAAATGAAGAGTGTTTACTTGCATAATGCGATCAGATATGTTTTTCCCCATCGTTGGAGGGAAACTCGCATCCCGGCAATGACGTGACTAACCCAACCTATTCAAAAACAGGTGACGTGGATGACACTCGTCTCATCGTTGAGGTGGAAAAAACATAAAATTCTGTATGACCGCAGAATGTATTGTACAAAGATTTGAATGTGAAGGAAAGGCATGGGAAGCAGTTGTCGGCTGATGGTGTCGACAGTAAAGTTTTCAAATCTTTGTGTCATGTTTACTAAACTACTCCAGCAACTGTCAACTATAAGCGTAATGAATATAACATTACGTTATTTATGTTGGTTTTCAAAATGATTGCAAACATATTTGCTGTAAAGCCTATATGTTGTTCGTGAATACAACGTTGCTATCTTTTTTTGGGGGGGGGGGGGGGGGGGGGGGGGGTCGTCACTTTTGCAGCTAAATGTCATTAGCATGTAGGTGTATACATTTAAGTTTACGCATTAAATAGCTCGTTGTACATACATTTGTATGTCTAATTAGTATGTCATTTATATAGGGCAGACCGTGAAGTAGTTAAAACGTCTTAATGTATCAATGTACATCTAAATAAGTATGTTGAAAGTGTACATAATGTATAAATATAAATCTGGAGTACACGTTACAATTTTGATGAATTTTCGCCGAAACTCGGAACAGTCTCGTAGCGCACTGCAAACGTGTGCTGTGTGAAAGCACAATGGCCGCTTCCTGCTTCAGCAACACATACGCACTGCATACGGACCGCACACGCACTGCAGACATATTATGTGTGAAACAGGCGTAAACGAGGCTTCACGCGCTGCTCACGCAACGCTCACGCTTGCAGTGTGAAACAGGCGTTGGCTTGTTTCCACTGAGCGGTATGGTTTGGTTCGGTTCGGTACAGTACCATACGCAATTTTTGCTGTTTCCATTGTCAAAAGTTGTGAATGGTACCCTAATTCCGAACCGTACTGTACCACTTTTTTAGGACCCTTTCGTTGGGGTACCAGGCAAGCACAATAGTACCGTACCAAAAGGGTGGAGCTACACTCTGCAGAACGTTGATTGGTTGACAGAGAATTGTCACTTGCGCGTGCTAAGGGGAATGACAACACAAGAGACGCCACACAAATGTGGTTTAGGCAACGCCTGCATTGATTATCTTCACTTCATGTAGGCTCTATAACAAAACAAAACATAAAACACAACCCTGCCTCTTTTTGCCTATTTTTTAAAAAAATATATTAAACCTATTAATGTGGTTCAGGCAATATGCGCATGTACTCTGATTATCTTCACTTGTAACCTATAATAAAATGAAATAAGACGAAACAACCTTCTCTTTTTGTTAAAAGTCAGTTTTAATTATCAATAATAACCATTATAAAAGTATAAGAATAAAGTATGAGAAGCTATACAATAAAAAATAAAGACAAGCAAACAATTCAGTCAAACGTACAGTGGACTAAGTACAACGGTAAAGTTAAATAAATAAAGTTATGAAACTTCACTTTGCCCTCAGCCGAAACGATTTGCCTAGGAACAAATTATAAATTCATGAGACCAAAGATTGTCCGTTATACACAAGATGAATGATATCTCGTTTTTGACCACTACAGAGACATCTCAGCCAGCGGCGAATGGCAGAAGGACTAGCTCTCAGCTGGGTGCATTAGCACTAAAGTCTATGGGTTTTTTGAACGGGTTTTTGCTAAATCGGCTGAAAATAAGGTCTGTGGTTAACAAAGCCCTTAAATATTTTCATGTTTTGATCTATGACATAAAACACACTAGTTATAACCCGCTTGTGATTTTTTTGACCCTTGTGCGGTTTTCATTTAAGGGACTACACTCGTGGTCTTCGGGGTCTCTGGAGACCCATGGCAACAAAATGCAATTTTGTAATATAATATATTTTTTAAAAACCAATGTAATTTTTATTCTGTTTATTAATGTTTTTACTCAACATTTGTGCAGATTTTGGAGGATTTGTGATATCTTTTAAATTTATATAAATAAATAAATAAATAAAAATTAAATAGGTTTTTATGCAAAAGCAGCTTTTTATGTAAAATTCACTTTATAAAAGGCCCAGATTTCTAACTTTCATTCATGTGGATAACATGGATAATTTGACATGGTTTAGTAATCCAACTGAAAAAAATTATAATAAAAATGAAAAAAATGAAGACACACATCTGAGGTGCTGTGTCATTGTATGCTATTGCACTGCAGACAGCGATACGACCACCTGGCTTCATGTTTTTCAGTGCTGCTGTAAAGAAGGGCCCTCCCACCTGGAGAACATTACACACACACACACACACAGATTTCCTTTCATTTGAAATGTGAACAATTGTGATATTTTATCTGAGGGCTTATAAAAATCATAAGAATATTTGTAGCGGATTTTAAAAAATATACATATAATGATAATTACATTCTCAAAGTAGCAGTCGTATCCTTCAGGTGAAGCTTTCTTCAGCGCTTCCTCCAGTGAGGGGACAGTCTTGTAGTTGAGGGCCTGGTCAAAGCCCAGCTCCTTCAGGTACACCACCTTGTCATCACCTCCTGCTGATCCCACCACCTTGCAGCCTTTGATCTTGCAGATTTGACCCACCATTGCACCTACAGCACCTGCTGCTGCACTCACCAGAACCGTCTCACCAGGCTGTATCTTACACACCTCTTCCAGGCCATACAGAGCTGTTAAACTAGAAGATAAAAGGGGATGGGATTTAGACAAATAACTGGTATTTTAATTAAAAGAACAAAAGAAGTGCCTAATGATTCTGAATGAAGTGTTAGTTTTGTGTTTGTGTGCTTACTGCTATTGAGACTCAAAGAATTATAAAAGACAGCATGATCATGAAACTTTATTTTCTTTCAGTCTATGTGTCGCTGCCTTCATTTCAGTTGTGATTACGTTACCCAGGCATCCCTAAGGAACCAAGGGCCAGGGACATTGGGATGTCACTGGGTCATTCAGATACTATCCGGGTCAAGATGGGCCCGGCTGAACCCTTCGCTTTGGTTACAGTGTGTGTCCTCCACCCACAATCAGCAACCACGTAACATCCCTCAAGAAATGCTGGGTCCTTGCGCTTCAATACCCTGCCGATCAAACAAGAGTTAAGATATTTATTTGATGACATGAATTGTAGTTTTTGTTCATGAACAGACGTATTTCCTCACTTGAATGATTTACGGTTTAATTTACTAATGCAATATATCCTTAAGGCTCAAATTTTCTATGTAAACTGTGAGTTTCTTTGTTGCTCAAGATGTTTTTCCCACTCATCTAAGTGGAGGTGTCTTCATCAGTTGATGCAACTAAAACCACACTGATGAGTGGCTGAACAGCCTGAGCAACTGATCCAGATGTCTAGACGTTTTCTGAAGAATATTACAATATATTATTCAACATTTTACAATAAATAAGTTTTCTTTCCCTTTTCACCAAGGAACATGCTTTATTTTGAAATAAATCTACTGTGTATCACTAATAAAAGAAAAAGTGTAATTAAAATGTAACAATGCTTTATAATATTTGTTCTTTTCCTTACTTTGCCAGCTGAGTTCCATACTGCACATCCCCCTTTTTGCCACATTTTACTCAGAGATCTACAGAAATAACAGGAGACATTTAAAAAATATGGGCTATTCTAGACACACATAGTATAGCAATACAGGTATGTTCTAATAAGAAAGACTATAGAGCACATTTACCTCATATATGGATCAACACTGAAATAAATCGCCTCCACAAGGACGTCTGAAGCAAAAGCAATCATGATAAATCAGTGAGGCGTAGCACAGTAGCAAAAAGACAAATATGAATTATTTATACCTCCATCTTGAAGCTCTGGCAGAACTTCTTCTCTCAGTTTCAAAGTTACTTTCCTTAGGAAAGCCCTCAAAGTGTTTTTTGAGGATCCACATCTTTGCTTTAGCCATGATTGTATGTCAAAAGCTGCACAGGCACAGTTTTCAAACTGGAAGCTGGAAGAGTGAACAGTACCTGATTTTATTGGAGTGATCACAATGACTCTTACATAAAATGTCTTTATTGACATAAATAAATTGACATGACGTTGCAAATTCTTGTAACCTTTATACTGTTATTAATGGGTGAGGGACTGTATGTCTCACCTGACTCCGAATACACCAAATATTGTCTACCATGGGCTTTCAATATTTATCTGCATTAAATATTAATAACGCATTTTTTTGTCCTTAACATTGTGAACAATATTCCAGTTGATAAGGTATCACCCCAGGTAGGCTACCCCAGAACTGCACATTTTGGATGTAATCAGGTGTGTTGGATATAGGAAAGATGACCTCAACGTGTAGGGCCGATGGGCCTCAATTCCAGGGGGCCTAATGTAGATTTATTCTCAGTGTTAAATGTTCCAACTTCCAGGATTGTAGTAAATTTCATTCAATAGACATTCATACATTATGAATATTACTGGGTGTGTGGTAAACTTCAATATTGTCAGGTTTGTAGATAAAAACTGGTTTCATTTTCTGATTTGTTATCAGAAATATCAGAGTACATTTTTTGAATGCACAGTCAGCATGACTTTGAAATTACCTCATAACTATGACACTGCATATACCATATAGGAGTTGTCCAAGAAGCCTGAATCAAATCAATGTTGTTATTCCATAACCATTAAAATGAAGTCTGTCATTCTAAAATGTATTTAAAAATGCCTTCTTAATCAACACACATGCAACACAAAAGCTATTAAAATTTTGTCATGGATGAAATACATGAATCTTTCCTTTCCCAGTAAATGTTTCTTCATGAACATTTGCTATGAACTACGATTTCATAGAGCCACAAGATGTCAGTGTTCACTAAGGTATTAAAGGAGACATTACATCACCGCCCAATCCTCAGTGCAGGTCATAAAAATACTTATTTTTAACTTTCATTTTTTAAGCTCATGTAAATCCTCTGCGTTTATATTAAAATAACTTTCTTAGAGAACTTGTCTCTTTAGAATCTTCTAAAAAGTTTGTAGCATCAGTCTCTTACTCTCATATTGTTGTTGGAAACTTAAGACTCTTATAAACAGTTAAAAGGGAAGCCTAATCAGATTCTCAAGATAACGGTTAGATGAAAATATTACTTTTATTGCAAAGAAACCATATAACCTTGTGTGGTAGATTTTTCCCCTATGCACCTGACTTAAGTTTCCCTGATCTTCCGGGGCGTCTCCTAATCGACACCCAATAATATTTAGGTCAAGTCTTGACCTTATTAAAACCTAGTGCTCCCAAACTTGCTGCGCAGCAATAACCAGAGACTCCAGTTGTTGTCCTTCAAAGCTTTTAATCACAGCCGGGAGGGTTTCTCATCAATCCCAGAGAATCTCTTCCTGATCAAAGGAATATAGCAGGTTTTATAGGATTTCAGGTACATTTCACAGTCAGTATAGTGTGATCTATTACTCATAATCATCATCAGTCTTATATGACTGGTTCAGATTTAAGAAAATTACTTAGTTCCTCTGCCCGCTCACTGGCGGAGTAAATTTAGATTAGAACAATCACAGGATCATCAAAAAATATCACCGGGTAATAGTTTATTGATTACTCAACAGGTCAAAAAAAATTTTCATAGACTATTTTTTTAAGGATGCTGTCTAGCCAGCACAGCAGAATTTTCACTTGTTACAACAGTCCTAGTGACTATTTCCTATTTCAAAGTTAGCTTGTTAGGCCTGTAGAAGAAAAGAAATGTCAGTTCATAATTAATTAGTTCAAAAATTCCATCACACCTTGCTTATCGAATTGCACAAGTGTCATAAAAAATCATGCTGTTCATGACTCAGCATATTTAGTTTTCTTTTTATGACAGGATTTAGAAATGCTGAATAATTCTGAGCCACAGTCATTTAAGACTTAATAGGCTTATATATTTTAAAGGGGCTCTATGTAAGATTTTTACTTTAATAAAGCATAAAAATACCCTAATATGTTTGCAGATATTTAGGAAACATGCTAAGTTCACCTACTTGTTTCTCAGAAAAACATTGCTACAGCCAGATATTCTACTTTGAAAATGTGTGTCGGAATGTCTGTTTTTGTTTTGGTCTGTGCGAAACCTCGTGCTGCCAGTTTATCCAATAGTATTTCAACATCACAGGCTGCCAGTTGGCGGAAAACACCGCGTATTGCAGCCTTGGAGACGAGCAAACAAACTGGGTCAGAGAATCAGGCAATAACGTCAGCTGCGCGTTCTCGCTCTCTTCTCTGTCACGGTGAAGTGACACACACACACGCGCGGGCGCCTCCTCTCTCTCACTCGTCTCATTCGCTCCGGTTATGTAGTGTTTGTATTGCGCATACATTTTAGTCATTCCCGCAGGTCTCGCGCTCACACCGAAAGCGCGCGCACTAATGATCTATATTAGTGGAGCGAACGCTCAGTCTCAAACAGAGACAGAAATCAAACAGAGTCACAAGCAGTGATGGGAATAACGGCGTTACTTTTTTTCAGTAACGAGTAATCAAACGAATTACTTTTTCTCCCGTTACAACGCCTTTACCGTTACTGACAAAAAAATGCCGCGTTACTATAACTGAGCTCACTGAAGCGCTTTTCATCTGAGTAGGCTCTCTCTCAGCCATAGGACCTGCAAAGTTATTTCTCTGGTGTGTGTGTTGGGGTTAGTCATACACAAATATAATTTTAAACTGATAATAATGTACGATGCTCTGTGTGTGTGTCTGTGAGCAAGCGAGCTGAGCGCGAGCTCAAACCAGAATACCTTTTGTGACATGCTGGATCGAAAATATGTGAAATAAGTTTTTCTAGTCGATAGTAGTATTCATTTAAGCCAATAGTTGACTAATCACATTTATATTAATGTAATATCTTAAATACTGGAGAGAAGATAATAATGATCGTAATATAGGCTATAAAGGCACTCAAGCGCACGCATAAAGCTTGCCATAAAAAAAACGGCAAAAGTAATTTCATGAATGTGACCAAACAGCAAGGAGATTGTTTATTAATAAAGTAATGTTTTCTGAATCAGTGTCGGCTGCGAAGATGAAGTTGACATTGCTGACTCTCATCATCTCCGCATATGGACACGCCTAGAGAGAGATGCAAATTCAGATTAGGCTACATAATCAGAGAAGCCTATTTCTTTTCGATTTTAGATATTTCAAGCTTTATAGATATAGGCTTTCTAGTTTCGGTTCATTTAGTTTATAAGACGCGCTTCAGTTCACGCGCCAGTGATCGCGCCCCGCGCCTGCCATGATTATATTGTCTGCTATATTTGGTCTTATTTATTAAATCCAGGCAATTGGTTGATGAAACATTGATTAAATTAAGATACAATTTTTACAAAACGAAATTCACTTTAAAGAAAGGGCTTTCTATAAAACAAAACTTAATGAAGTGGTCAAAATCATGTCTGACCCACTCCATGACTCCCGATATATTGCGCATCTTATGATGCTCTTACTCATGCTGTTCACTTTTCATAATCAAGTAAAGAATTTAAAACATAACATAGGACTATTAAACATAAATATGAAGCTGCATTTTCTATGGCTACTAACACGTATAGTACAGTACAGAGAAATTCATAAGCAAGAGTCTGTATGAGTCACGAGTCGGATCAAGAATAATTTATTCTTAGACTTATATTTAATATTGGGGGAATTCAGTTATTTGACATATTTAATTTTTTAAAGTAACGCAATAGTTACTTTCCCTGGTAATTAGTTACTTTTATAATGATGTAACTTAGTTACTCCGTTACTATTTTGAGAAGTAACTAGTAACTATAACTAATTACTTTTTTAAAGTAACGTGCCCAACACTGGTCACAAGTACCAAAATAAGCGCCCCTGCGCTTAAACTGTCAAATACATACAAAAGTATGTCAAAACCAGCGGCACAGGCAATCTTGGCGAGTACACAGAAAACAGTCTTTTGAATCGTTAAATAGCTAAGAAGTGAACCCATGTCGTGTGTAACAGTATGGGTCCGTTGAACACCGTCATAGACTCTTAAAGGGACAGCAGTCCAATATTCTGCTGTGTCATGTTAATCAAAGAACAAAAGACAAAGAAAATCACTTTCTGCTCTTGACTGATACGTTTTATAACTTTAATGGTAAGAATTATTGTAATAAAGACTACAGAAATTAAGGTAAACAATGCAAAATAACACAATGTGTTATTTTACATTTAATTACTTTAATTTCTGTAGTATTTCTTACCTGAATAAAAACCCAGTTAACCTGAAAAACTTAGTTTCTAGCTCTATTTATTGCATTTATTGAACTGTTTTATTTTATTACTGACTTTTACTTTTTAATGAAAATAAAACTCTGCATTGAAGAAAAGTAGATTTTGTTGTATATGTTGTCATTATAGTTCTTAGAAAGAAAATCGGAATCTGCAAAAATATGTATTGGCCGATCACACTAACAAAAAATCGGAATCAGACAAGAAAAATTGCAATCGGTGCATCTCTACTAAAAAAGCCTCTGAATCCATCTAAATATCTCTATGAACAACAGCATATAAAAACAGACAAATCAACTCATCAGCTTACAGTGTGCAAGTCTCCTCAGCTTTCATTGTCAATTGCACTCCTATTGTTGCTGGCAACCATATGCTGTAAAAGCTGGCAACCTGCGTCTTTGAACGAGGGGGCGGGCCAAACAATATTTTTTGAATTTGGACTGCAGTACCTATTTTGAACACTGGGTGTCATTCCTACAGAGAGCCCCTTTAATCTTGGCATACAAATCTTTTATATGCTTATATTACAAAAAAACACAAAACATTTTATTTCTGCTTTGTGCATATTTGTCCTAGTGGAGGAGGGAAAATGTGACACTCATTATCAAAATCGTACAAAAACTTTATTGTAAACCAAAGTAAAGGACACAACATGTCAATGCTGTGTCTATGCCAAAATCCCAAAATCCCATTGTTGTAATAGGAGTAAACCACTGAAGCATTTGACATCAGACTTTAACAATGGCCTTCCCAATGTTTTCCCCCTGGAGCATTCCCATGAATGCAGCGGGCATGTTTTCAAACCCAACAGTGACATGTTCCTTACACTTCAGTTTTCCCTGTAAACCACCAAATCAAGAGATACTGCATCATTATCCATATATGAATATGAAGATAGAGTATTAGACATATTTAGATTTTATAGTATTAACCAAACATTCTGATTTACCTCTTGCATCCAGGTCAACATTCGCTTTAGAGACTCCTCATTTTTATGTGCCCACCTGGTCATCAAGAAACCTTCCATTTTCAGCTGATTAAAAATCATGTGCATGTGTATATAAGGACCTTTTAAAAAAGAGATACACATTAATCACAGCTGTAAATGAACAAGAGTCTATGTCTACCCAATTCTTCAAGTTTAATTTTATGCTTCAATAATGGTGACTATACATGTTTTGCATGATTCACATTAAGGTACTGACTCTAGTGTAAAGGTCATTCAAAGCACCCTCTCCTGAACGGTGTTCGAAATCGTTCCATATACCCTCATTCACTATTCCCTACATTACTCCACTAATATAGTCCACTTGAAGGAGACAACAACAACGAGTGAATTCGGACACTGAGTGCACTGGAAAGGCTGCCGCTTTTGCATAGTTTCTGCTTGCTGTTTAATAATCATTTGAAACTTAGCAAACTGGAAGCTGCAGTAATAATGAAAAGAATTATCTTGAACTCAAACATAAACACTAGCATGTATACGCCTTAATTAAACAATTTAATAATCAGTTAAAAAGGAATTTATACCTGTATGATATTACGGTGTCATATCATTTGGATTTGGAAAAATGGATGGATAGATGATTGACCTGATTAACTAGGGCCATCTTCTGGCGAGTCGCGGGAATGCATTCGGCACTACCCTCACAGTGCATTATGGTTATTCTCTGGCCGTTGAGTTTACATCAGTTGTGCATTTGTTATTGCAATGCATTATGGGACTGAATAAGTGCACTTGATAACGTCCACTATGGGGCCTGGCCCAAATGGCACCTAAACCCTCACGGTCTTCTTCTAAGTCCACACTTTCACGGCATAATGGTGCTTTGACTGCCAGGTAAAGTCCTCTGTGTAGCTCAGTCTTGTGGGCTCAGCAGAAGTGCGCACCGAGGACGCATAGCAGCCGCAAAGGGGGCGCTCACGAGCACCCTTCTTTAAGCTTAAATGACGAATGGGACACCCTACGGTCTTGTGGACTTAACAGACACGCGCACGCAGTGGCCATTGTAAGTCCACAAGAGCGAAAGTGCACATGAAGCACATGATGTCTTAAGAAGCAAAACGATCGGTCTATGCAAGAAACTGAACAGTCTAGTGTTACATCGAAATCAACCAATCAATGTGATGACCGGAACTTTTAAACAGCTTTCGACGTTCGTAATACTGGTGAACACGTGCCCTCCCTCTCTGTAGTACACAAACAGCGTACAACTTGCACTTCAGACTGTCGTGAACGCGGTCAGGACCGTTTGCCACAAGGCTGTGAATTAGAGGTAAAAATGTTGGAAATAATGTTCAGTTTCTTGCATAGATTGAACGTTTAGCTTCTTAAGACCTCAATGTATCGTCAGGAGCCGAGGGTATTAATTTCGTTTTGTCTGCATGTTTTTTTTTTTATCTCAAAGTGACGGCACCCATTGATGTCCATTATATGAAACACTGAGGACCACCGTTTCAGCTAAAAATTGTCTTTACTATTCTACTGAAGCAAAAAAGTCACCTACATCTTGGATGGCCTGAGGGTGAGTAAATTAACAGCAAATTTTCATTTTTGAGTGAACTATCCCTTTAAGTCTTTAGGGGGCGATTTCGATCACAGCCCAGGTTAACAGCACCATAAGAATCAAACACATAAAGAGACACAAACCTGTTTGTGGGGTGGTATCATTGTAGAGAGAAATTCCTCCACAAACAGCAATACGTCCAAAAGACTTCATCTGCGGAATAGCAACACTCGAAAAAGGGCCACCCACCTAGAAACCAAACCAAAACAATGAATAATCAAGATTACAAAGTTGTCTTTTTAAAATGAAAAAGATCACAAAAAGGTATTGTATTTGTGAGTATCAGAAAATGCATTAACCTACTAGTATCAATCAGTTCTTACATTTCAAAGTAGCAGTCGTATCCTTCAGGTGAAGCTTTCTTCAGCGCTTCCTCCAGTGAGGGGACAGTCTTATAGTTAAAGGCCGTCCCTCAACCCAGCGGCACAACTTGGCGGAACCACAACCTTGCAGCCTTTAAGTTTGGCAATTTGACCGGCTACAGAGCCCACGCACCCGCGGCTGCATTCACCAGTAAGGTTTCTCCTGATTGATGGTACAGACCTCCTCCAAACCATAGAGTGCAGTCAGCCTGTGTGGGTTAGTTATTTATCATCATTCATGTATCCTTTAATACAATTTGATTTCTATGTGGTGCCACAAATAAAAGATCAAGTACAATTTGTAAATAAGTTGAAACTGGATTGCATCAGAATTAAGGTCCGTTCAGTCCAGGAATGATAACTATAAAAGATAACTATATTAGAAACCACAAAAGCACACAATAACATTCTGGTTTTTATAAGCGTGCGCTGCAGTAAAGTCTGCCGCTTCAAATGCTTGAGCATTTTGACATTGGATAGGTTCTGATTAGCTGTCAATGTTGCTATCCTTCATCAACTAAAAAAATTGCAAAAAAATCTGAAAGTGATTCCTAAAAATATCGTTCCTCTATGTCGCTATCATTATAGTTGTGGTGTGGACTTCCCTATTCTTATAGAATGAGAACGATTATTAAAACTTTTTATTACGTGGCTCTGTGGAACACTTGATTCTGATTGGTCATGTTATCCCCTGATAACAACCGGTAAAACTGGTAAAAACTAATAACACAGGTTCATCTGGGTAACTGAACACTGAAGCCAGCACTTTACACTTGCTAGGAATGGTTTTTCCTTTAAAAAGTTTTGCGTTTGGTGAGCTAATAAAAGTGTTACGGACAGCTCGGCTTATTAACTGCTTCTCTCATGAACTGACACTTTCTTTAGCATGCTATTCAGCGCAAACTCCGACTTACAGTCAATTTCACTGGTTAAGGTTAGGGTGTAGGGTAGGGTTAGGGGTTACAATTTGTTGTAGCATAGCATTGTAGGAAATCAGCATTGTGATTGACATGACCAATAAAATCTTTAGAATCGGCTGTGGGGTTTGCACTGAAATGGATTGGGGGGGAAATTCAAACATGCGTGTCATGTGTCTGTCTGTCTATGGGAGGAAGCCATGCCCTATTTTGGAGCTCCCAGCCCATTTTAGAGTTCCCAACCCCTATTTGGAGATTTCCAGGCTGCAGCTATACCCTTCTCTCCGTTAAATGTCTATCTAGTTTAAACTTGCTGCTTGCTAGCAACTGCTTTCTCTGTGGAAGCTTTGTGTTTAAAGACTAAAAACACTTCTGAGAACATGTTTAAAAGTGATCCAAAACAAATCACACTAAGCAAATTATGTTGGCAACAAATGTTTGTTGCATAAAGCCAGAAGAGAATTACAAAACACATTTACTTTTCCCAGAACACTAATGTCTACTTACAACATCTGTGATGCTCTTTGATGTGATAAAATGAAACATCAGATAATGACTAGTATATCAAATTGGATTAAACCTTTGACCTATGTGATGGAATTATTTAATTAATCACAACTAACATTTCTTTTTCCTTGCAGGAATAACATTTATATGCTCTTGAAACCTACATGTCCTCAAACCTTGGGCCTAAGTCAGTGTGTGTCTGAATCATGTCCAAAAATAAGAAAAGGAAATGAAACTTGAGGACAGCTAGACAACCATCTAAATTTAATAGCCCCATGATAGTGAGTAACAAGTAAACTAATAAACATGATTTGGGAAGATTACTTTACCTAGTAACAGACAGGTTTGACATATGAAGAACCAATCATATCCTCCTGAGACCCAGAAAAAAACGTTTTTTTTTTTTTTCTTCACGCCAATATATTGTTTAGAGCATAAGAAACAAAATTTTAAAAAATACCATTTTTGAAAAATTATATTTTATTCATATGTTATGTTATGTCCTCTGTAGTGGACACCAGGATTAAGTTGTTTAAAAAAAATAACATGGCACGAAATTATATGTATAGGCAAAAATAATGGGATTTTTAGGCTTCAGGATTGCTTTTAACCAAACTTTGTATAAAGATGATTCTCAACTATGTTATGAAAGATATAATGGAATTAATTGATATACCATTTTATTTTATGCAATATGTGGGTAAAATAGTCATATGTGGACTTTCCCATTCAATACAATGTATCTATACACTGTATCTAATTTGCATATTAATGTGTTCTTGGAGCAACATGTAATGAAAAAAAGAAGTGTAATAATGGGAGTAATAATTGGCAACATTTTCATACTAATATCTAATAATTAATTAGGAATATTTATATATAATTTCTTTCACTTGTTGTATGTCCTAAAATGCCTGATAAACATGATTTAAATCCTGGTGTCCTCTACAGAGGTCATGTATAAAATCAACGTCCTGTTTCGTGACAGAAAGTCATATTTTGATTTGAAACCCCATAACATTTTCCTGAGATGTTGATTTATAACAAACTATTTGAAAATTAATCCGATTTAAATGATAATTACAAAATATATTATCATATTTCCATAAGAATGCTCATTTTTAGTCATATTTAAATACCAAGAAGTTGTGGTTTTCATGGCGAAACCAATAAAAATTTGATATCTCTGCAAAGCCCTGAATGTGCCCTTTACAGGACATCCAGACTTAAAACTGTGACATGTCGTCGATTAGGTGACATGCTAGAGTTTAAATTAAGCGTCGATTAGGAGACGACCCAGGTGAACTCAAGTCAGGTGCAGAGGGGAAAATCTACTACACCTACCTTTCCAAGACCATTTGGGAAAAGAAACAATTGTGAGTTTGAAAGAAGCAGTGGGTTTTACCCTGGCATGCCCATGGCTCCGACAGCATGGGAGAGGGGGACATCTTGAGGCCAGTCATCCAAGATTTTGGTGAGATCACTCCCATCTGACACAGTATGCGTTCTCCAACCACATTGAGCAACCACATGGCAGCCCACAGGAAATGAAGGATTATTACTTTTAATCACCCTATAGTCAAAAACAGAAGAAAGAAGAGACATTGACTGGCAAATTAAATGATCAGGTTAAGAAAGTAAAGATATTTTTTTTGAAAGCCACCAATATAAACCACCAACTCCAATATAATTTATAGTCGGTGTGAAACTAAAGTTGTGATAATCTTTTCTTCCCTATTGTGGCATATAACCAAGTGAAACAACTTGTTGAACAAGAAAAGAAAAAAAAGTAGTGTGGGACTTGATTTTATCCATCAGGAATTTATCGGATCTTTGTGGTTTGCTACTGCTGCAATCTCATGTGAGGGACAGGTTGTCCTAATGTCCTTGCAAGACAGAGGGGGAAGTTACTTTTATTAAAGATTACAAGGTCACGTGAATTTAAAAAATAATGATGTGCACAGATTTCATAAAAAATAAGAATTGTCCATTTTGATTCTGTGACTTTAAAAAGGAGAGACATTGTCCCATTTAAAAGTAATATTGTATAAACAAACTGGTGGGCTCGTTTGCTGCGGTCCGACATGGAACGCACATTTCAAAGTATTCTAGTTCTACTTTGAAATGTGCGTTCCGTGTCGGAATGTCTGTCTTTGTTTTGGTCTGTGTGAAACCGTGTGCTGCCAGTGCTAGCATGTTTTTGGTATATTATATATTATATATATATATATATATATATATATATATATATATATATATATATACCAGAATGTACTATGTTAAAATACACTTAAATTCTACATACATTTATGATGACGACTTGTTTATTGGAACAAAGTTTATTGTGTTATAGCCTACATTGGCTTGTGTACTTGATGCAATAAAGAAAAAATGCAGTAGTATTACATAACACTAAACCATCCTTAATCAGGCACTTATGATATACGGTTAACATTACATCATCATCATCATCATCATCACAGCAGACCTTACCTTTGCTGTTGCTACTGTGTTGTCGCAGTCCTTCGTTCAGAATATAAATTAATCCTGCACCCAGCCATTAGTGAAATGTCTGTGGGCTTCGAGGGATTTATAGTTTTTAAATTGTTCACTGGTATATGCGCTTATAACATAAACAAGATAGTTTACAATATCAAAGTATGATGATTTAGCAATCTGGCATCTTTGGTGAGTTTATCGCGATATGACTTTTTCAGTTTTCTTGTGCTTCACCATTTTTGCGAATTATTTACTTGTTATCTCTACTCTTGTAATCTCTTTCTTTCACTTTCACTTTCAGTCAGCAGGGATACCACAAATTTGGCGCCGCGGTGACGTCACACACAACAAAATCACGTGTCTGACAAGCGGTTAAACCCGCGAAAATGGCTAGTGGGAGTGGCTGTTTTACCCGCCAAACCCATCTGAAATTTGGCGGGTTGGCGGTTTTTCATGTCAAGCCCTGATGCCCTGATGGACAGTGATAACAAATGTATTTTATCTCTAATGATAACCACGGTTGGGAAGTTCCCATTTCACATTGACTGAATAATCATTGATGAAAGACATTTTCTCTTACTTGGCAACTTGAGTACCGATCATCACGTCTCCTTCCTGCATTGAAACACTACTGTATGGTCTAAAGGAAATTAAAAAGATAAAATTGTATATTTTAGAGAAAATGAAAATGAATGCCTCAAACATTTCACACAAATCAAACAAGGAGGATCCGTATGACTTAAAGTAATCAGGCTCTTAAATGCAGATATTAGTGCACTCATTACAGCTTTCTCACTCACCGCATGTAAGGGTCCACACTAAGGAACAGTGCCTCCAAAAGAACCTCTGAAATAAGAGAATGGGGTTCAGTAGAACAAATAAGGAAAATATAATATTAAATTTTAAAGAGCACAAACCTCCATCTTTGGGCTCAGAGAGCTGCTCTAGTTTAAGCTCAAAGTCGGAGTCTTTGGGAAAGCCCTCAAAGTGCTTCTTCAGAATCCAGGTTTTAGCTTGAGCCATTGTTCTTTGTTGGTGACTGTAAAATGAAAGTGAAAGTATTACATACATAAGTTAAAACATGCAAACTGTAAAAAGAAAGTTGTGCAACGTTAAAACGCAGTTGATTTGCTCACACATGACATCAGCAATAAAGAAAAATCTCTCCTAGTATAGCCTACTTACCCTTAATCCTTCGTACACGAAAGCTTTCTATACTTCTGGTGACGCGCACACAGTAGAGAACTTATTTAAGGCCACCCACCCACACTGTCTCCATCAGGTTATCTGATTGGCCGACTAGATCCGTCAATAATTTTCAATAAAGAGGCTTCTGATTTTTTTCCCCCCAGTTAGTCCAAGCTTGCATCTCAATCAGTTCCCTAGTTTAGTAGTCAGGGCACTGATCAGGGAGTCGACACATTCATTTACATGGTAAACTGATACACGAAATAGGAAGCTAGGGGGCTGTTTGAGACGCAGGGAAAGTCTATATATTTTTTATACAGTTTTACGCTGCATTATAACTTTATTTCAGCGTCTATAAATAAGCTTTTGAATAATAATTCGAGAAACCACCCCTAGCTGATGAAAGACTGAGAACAATGCATACTAAGTCGCATACTTTTATTGCGATATTACAGATGAATCAAAAGAACCTAAGAGTGGAAATACTGTATTTGCTTTGTTATTCCAGAGCTAGAGATAAATATTAGGGAAAGAACACCTGACAGTTGAACTGTTTACAGTTGAACTATAGCACGGATGGGAGGGGGAGGAGGAGGAGGAGGAGGGAGGGTCTAGCCAGGTCTAGTTTGACAACACTTCGAACGTCAACAGGAAGTTACTCCACCCAGGATCGCTTAGAGAACCTTTACATGAAGTACAATGGGTAGAACATAATAGGGACTTTAAGCAACAGCTGTTGATGGAACGGCAACGACGACCGGAAGTAAACTGTCAACTGCCGTAGCTAAAGAACGCAAAAATCACTAAGCAACAACAAAAAGGATGGCGTGGATCATTTAATCATTTGACATAGTAAACAATACATTACATGTAAATAAAAGCAAGAGAATGGTTGCTGTTGGCACTTGGCATTAAATGACATACAGATACAACTAAAATACCACATAACCATAGAACATAACATTTACTTATCTAGTCTGTCACGTATTATCGACTACGGCAAATCGGCTACCCTGCCGTAGTAGACGGTTACAGTAGAACGTCAAGAAGTAGCAGTTAAATTGCGCATGCGCAATGGAACGCCAGAATGCCGTTGCCGTTGTATCAGCAGCTGCTGCTTAAAGTCCCTAATATGCTTAAAATGGCAGTAATGCTCTGATAGTTTATCAGCATTGGTTTCTTTACAGTTTTTATCATCTCATAACAGACCTGATATTGTGTATGAAATATATGAAATTCTGTACAGACTAAATCATATAGGAATAAGAATGAGATTTATGTGGATACCAGCACATAGGGAATTGAGGGGATTGAGATGGCTAATGTTTTAGCAAAGCAAGCTCTAAAACAAGACAGAATAATTGAGGTATCATACAGTAAAGCAGAAATTAAAGCAATAATACGCATTAATATAATGAATGCTTGGCAAAAACAATGGGATGAAGGAAGTAAAGGACGTCAAAGAAGTAGGAAAAATGAAATCAATAGAAAGAACTTCCAATGAGCAAACTATAATATCAAGGATGAGGTTAGGACATCGTTAAATAAAACAATGTTTTTATTGAGAAAGAAACCCTTTAGGTATGTGTGATTGTGGAATAGAAGAAGAGACAGTGGAGCATGTTATTTGTCAATGCATTAAATATAAGACACAAAGAATAAGGTTTAAAGATGAGGTAAAGAAATATAGGGTGAATGAGTTGAATCTTAAGAATAAATTAAATGAAGAAATAATCATTAAAGTTTTATTTTATTTTTTGTGAAAGAAACTGGATTAATTGAAAGAATTTAAATGAATTATTTATTACTATTACTATTATCATTATTATTTGTAGAAAATACTAATCTCTGGCCCACACTCCAGTACAGCAGGTGGCGGATATGCACCCTAATTGTTAGTTGCCTCCCGCCAATAAAAATACAAGAAGAAGACCAACCATACCACTAGAATATAAATGGAAATACCATACAGTAGATATGAAATTAAAGCTATAGTTAAAAAGCAAATAATTCAAAGATGGCAACAAATGTGGGAAACAGGAAATAAAGGTAGACATACAACCATATGAAATACAACCAAAAGTGGGGAAAAGTAGGTACTCAGGTGGAAATAGAAGAGAGGAAAAACATTTTATCCAGACTCAGAATAGGACATACAGGACTTAATAAAACAATGAAATTGAATGCACAGTCAGCATGACTTTGAAATTACCTCATAACTATGACACCGCATACCATAGGAGTCCAAGAAGCCTGAATCAAATCAATGTTGCCATTCCATATTTACCATTAAAACGAAGTCATTTTCAAAAATGCATTTTTAATCAACATACATGCAACACAAAAGCTACTAAAATTGGGTCATGGATGAAATACATGAATCTTTCCTTTCCCAGGAGATGCTCTCGACTCTCCTCCATGAACATTTACTATGAACTACGATTTCATAAAGAGCCACAAGATGGCAGTGTTCACTAAGGTATTAAAGGAGACATTTGTGTTGTCACTGTACGTCAGCACCCAATCCTCAGAGCAGGTTGTAAAATTACTTATTTTTAACTTTGATTTTTTAAGCTCATGTAAATCCTCTGCGTTTATCAGGAATGCAAACAGGTAAGGGGGGGAAAAGGTGAGAACATTGCGTGCATGCTGCAAACATAATTTTTTTTAAAAAAGATATTTGCTTTACATGCTCATTTGTAGTTACTTTAAGGGATTTTTTAATTTATTTGTTATTACCTTCTATGTCCAAAACTGTAGTTTTTCCACACACACACACACACACACACACAAAAATTAATTGTTGCAACATTTAACCAAAATCAAGATTGAATAGGCTACATTTGGTCAAAACCTCATGTTATAAAAAGATGAAGTGCTATGGCTATTTAAGACAATATTGGCTGATTATACGGCAATACTGAGCTTAACTGCAAACTGTTTGCCATCTCAGACCCCCCTCCCTCCATAAAAACACTTTCTCATTGGATCTATGCAAATCCCCAAAGTGACCTATTTTGATCTCAAAAAGGTGAGTTGTCACTGAAAGGTGGAGTTTGCATCTATGGTTTATATCAAAATAACCTTCTTAGAGAACTAGTCTTTTTTTAGAAACTTCTAAAAAGTTTGTAGCATCAGTCTCTTACTCTCATATTGTTGTTGGAAACTTAAGACTCTTATAAACAGTTAAAAGGGAAGTCTAATCAGATTCTAAAGATAATGGTTAGTTGAAAATATTATTTAGTTGAAAATATTATTTTATTGCAAAGAAACCATATAACCTTGCTTATCTATTGCATAAGTGTCATTTAAAAAAAAATCTTACTCAGTACATTAATGATTTATATGCTGTTCATGACTCAGCATATTTGTTTTTCTTTTTATGACAGGATTTAGAAATGCTGAATAATTCTGAGCCACAGTCATTTAAGAGTTAACAGACATTTTAATCATGGCATAAAAATCTTTTATATGTTTATATTAGAAAAAAAAATCATTTTATTTCTGCTTTGTGCATATTTGTCCTAGCTGAGGAGGAAAATTTGACACTCATTTACAAAAATCAACTTTATTTGTAAACCAAAGTAAAGGACAACATTATTAATGCAAAATCTGAGCCAAAAATAACATTGTTGTAATATGAGTAAACCACTGAAGCATCAGACTTTAACAACGGCCTTCCCAATGTTTTCCCCCTGGAGCATCCCCATGAATGCAGCAGGCATGTTTTCAAACCCAACAGTGACATGTTCCTTACACTTCAGTTTTCCCTGTAAACGAGAAGAGAAACTGCATCATTATCCATATATGAATATTAAGATAAAGTTAGTATTAGACATATTTTAGATTTTATAGCATTAACCAAACATTCTGATTTACCTCTTGCATCCAGGTCAACATTCGCTTTAGAGACTCCTCATTTTTATGTGCCCACCTGCCCACCAAAAAACCTTCCATTTTCAGCTGCTTAAAAATCATGTGCATGTGTATATAAGGACCTAAAAAAAGACATACACATTATCACAGCTGTAGATGAACAAGAGTCTATGTCTACCCAATTCAGCACTTTTACATAAAATGTCTTTATTGACATAAATAAATTGACATGACGTTGCAAATTCTTGTAACCTTTATACTGTTATTAATGGGTGAGGTACTGTATGTCTCACCTGACTCTGAATACACCAAATATCAACTACCATGGGCTTTCAATATTTAAATAGTTTTATCTGCATTCAAATATTAATAATGCGATTTTTTTGTCCCTAACATGTAAACAATATTCCAGGAGATAAGGTATCACCCCAGGTAGGCTACCCCAGAACTGCACATTTTGGGTGTAATCAGGTGTTTTACATATAGGAAAGATGACCACAATGTGGCTGATGGGCCTCAATTCCAGGGGCCTAATGTAGATTTAGATTTTATAGTATTAACCAAACATTCTGATTTACCTCTTGCATCCAGGTCAACATTCACTTTAGAGACTACTCATTTTTATGTTCCCACCTGCCCACCAATGGTGACTATACATTGTTTTGCATGACTCACATTGAGGTATTGACTCTATAGTGTAAAGGTCATTCAAAGCACCCTCTCCTGAACGGTGTTCGAAATCGGTGTTCAAATACCCTCATTCACTATTCCCTACATTACTCCACTAATATAGTCCACTTGAAGGAGTGAAGAAAAGCGAGTGAATTCGGACACTGAGTGCACTGGAAAGGCTGCCGCTTTTGCATAGTTTCTGCTCGCTGTTTAATAATCATTTGAAACTTAGCAAACTGGAAGCTCCAGTAATAATGAAAATAATTATCTTGAACTCAAACATATACATGCTAGTGTTTATGCCTTAATTAAACAATTTAATAATCAATTAAAAAGGAATTTATACCTGTATGATATTACGCTGTACCCACATTGGACCAGGGATTTGGAAATTGGATGGATGGATGATTAACCTGATTAACTAGGGCCATCTTCTGGCGAGACGCGGGAATTCATTCGGCACAACCCTCACAGTGCATTATGGTTATTCTATGGCTGTTGAGTTTACATTAGTTGTGCATTTGTTATTGCAATGCATTATGGGATTGAATGAGTGCACTTGATAACGTCCACTATGGTTTCAGACACCACTACAAATGGCTGTCCTTTCAAATAGAGTCCTAGTTTACCCAAAAATAAAAATGTGCTGTTAATTTACTCACCTTCAGGCCAAGATGAAGGTGATCTTTTTGCTTCAGTAGAACAGTAAAGAAGATTTTTAGCTGAAACCATGGTCCTCATAGTGATTCATATAAATGGAAGTCAATGGGTGAGATTCATTGACAATACATTGACACTGAGTCGTGTCATCAACGTGACATTCACTGGGCATGATCGGAGAAGAAAAGAAGTGCATCCTTTCCCATATTTTACTTATCCCCCTCCATGAATTTGCCGCCCTAAACACGTCTTTGTACTCTTTAAACATGAATTGTACAAATGTGGTTACTTTCTAATCTCTTCGCACAAACGCTCGTCAAGTTCGCTGTCCATTGTCGTGTTTTTCTCTTTTCAAGCGTGTTGTTTTTAAAACGGTCTTTTCACACTCTTCTTTGACGGCTGAACACTGTGCTCAATACTGTGCGTATTGCCACCTAGTGGACTCGTCTATACTGCTTGCGCATGCGCTGTTGCACGGTCTCGAAATTTGGCCTGCACGCGGCCAGGGTGTGCGGCCGGCCGCGAGCCCTCCGCATGACGAAAATTACGTCATGCGGACGGTGCACGAACGCGGACGGCCGAAGTATACCCGGGGCTTTATACTTATACCTGTCTGCGCGCAGCCCAAATTTCGAGACCGCGCGGACGGTAAACGTGCAACAGCGCATGCGCAAGCAGTGGCACTAGGTGGCAATACACACAGTACTGAGCAGAATGTGCAGTTGTCGAAGAAGAGTGTGTAAAGAACGATTCAATAATCTCAGTCGTTTTTGATTCCTGTTCTCTTGGTGTATCTTCTGAACTACGTTGCAATGGTGGCTGCACTGTTTTTCTTCTCCGATCATGTCTAGCGAATGTCCGGTTGTCTGGTAATAGTATAGAAAAAAATGCACTGCGCATGTGTCGAACTCTGTCATCCGCGCGCATCCTTGGTTTTGTATACTTTGAAATACGTGCGGACGCGACTGCGCACATGACGCGTCCGGGCGCGGAAAGTGAAGTATACCCGGGGCTTTAAGAAGCAAAACGATCAGTCTATGCAATAAACTGAACATTAATGTTACATTATACACAGCCTTGGCTAACGACAGTCACGTTGTCTAGAGTTACATCGAAATCAGCCATTGTGATGACCGGTACTTTTAAACAGCTTTCCACGTTCGTACTGCTGGTGAACACGCGCCCTCCCTCTCTGTAGTACACAAACAGCGTAAGCTCACGTGTGAGGTCGCTCCAATGCATACGTCATTATGCGATAAGAAGCTTGCACTTCAGACTGTCGTGAACGTGGTCAGGACCGTTTGCCAAGGCTGTGAATTAGAGGTAAAATGCTGGAAATAATGTTCAGTTTCTGGCATAGATTGATCGTTTAGCTTCTTAAGACCTCAGTGTATCGTCAGGAGCCGTGGGTATTAATTTTGTTTCGTCTGCATATGTTTTTTTTTTAATCTCGAAGTGACGGCACCCATTGCTGTCTATTATATGAATCATGAGGACCACGGTTTCAGCTAATAATTGTCTTTACTGTTCTACTGAAGCAAAAAAGTCACCTACATCTTGGATGGCCTGAGAGTGAGTAAATTAACAGCAAATTTTGGTTTTTTGGGTGAACTATCCCTTTAAGTCAATAAGGGGCAATTTTGGGCACAGCCCAGGTTAACAGCACCATGAGAATCAGACACATTAAGCCCAGGCTTCACAGACAAGGCTTAAACCAGTCCTAGACTAAAATGTATGTTTGAGCTGTATTAACTGAAAGAAACTTCTACTGACATATCTTAAAATATGTCACTGCCATTGTTTTGTCTCAAGATGCACACCAGTAATGGTGTTTCTAGAGTACATTTATAAAAGTTACTTAAATATCCTAATTGAACTAAGACCTAATCCTGGCTTAGGCTAATCCCTGTCTGAGAAACTGGGCCAAAGAGACACAAACCTGTCTGTGGGGTTGTGTCATTGTAGAGTGATATATTCCTCCACAAACAGCAATACGCCCAAAAGCCTTCATCTGTGGAATAGCAACACTCGAAAAAGGGCCACCCACCTAGAAACCAAACCAAAACAATGAATAATCAAGATTACAAAATTGTCTTTTTTAAAATGAAAAAGGTCCACAAAAAGATACTGTTATTCGAGTGTTAGTATCAGAAAATGTATTAACCAACTAGTATCAGTCAGTTCTTACATTCTCAAAGTAGCAGTCGTATCCTTCAGGTGAAGCTTTCTTCAGTGCTTCCTCCAGTGAGGGGACAGTCTTATAGTTAAAGGCCTCGTCAAAGCCCAGCTCCTTCAGGTATGCCACCTTGTTATCACTTCCTGCGGAACCCACAACCTTGCAGCCTTTAAGTTTGGCAATTTGACCGGCTACAGAGCCCACCGCCCCTGCGGCTGCATTCACCAGTAAGGTTTCTCCTGATTTGATGGCACAGACCTCCTCCAAACCGTAGAGTGCAGTCAGCCTGTGGTGCACAGTTATTTATCATCATTCATGTATCCTTTAATACAATTTGATTTCTATGTGGTGCCACAAATAAAAGATCAAGTACAATTTGTAAATAAGTTGAAACTGGATTGCATCAGAATTAAGGTCCGTTCAGACCAGGAATGATAACTATAAAGATAACTATATTAGAAACCACAAAAGCACACAATAACATTCTGGTTTTTATAAGCGTGCGCTGCAGTAAAGTCTGCCGCTTCAAATGCTTGAGCATTTTGACATTGGATTGGTTCTGATTGGCTGTCAATGTTGCTATCCTTCATCAATAAAAAAAAAAAAAAAAATGCAAAAAATCTTAAAGTGATTCTTAAAATATTGTTCCTCTATGTCACTATCATTATAGTTGTGGTGTGGACTTCCCTATTCTTATAGAATGAGAACGATTATTAAAACTTTTTATTATGTGGCTCTGTGGAACACTTGATTTTGATTGGTCATCCCCTGATAACAACCGGTGAAAACTAATAACACAGGTTAATCTGGGTAACTGAACACTGAAGCCAGCACTTTACACATTTGTTAGGAATGGTTTTTCCTCATAGAATATGTTGTGTTTGGTGAGCTAATAATATAGTTACGGACAGCTCAGCTTATTAACTGCTTATCTCCTGAACTGTCACCAGAGCCTCAGTCTCAGACTTGTCTTTCTGAAGCTGGTGGTTCTCCTGGGTCAACTGCTCCAGCGAGGCCTGTGCAGTCTGTTCTGCTTTCTCTGAGGCCGCAGATTTTTCTTTGAAGATCATCAACTCTTCAATCTGTTTCTTTAGCTCTGAGATTTCATCCTGAGACACACAGAGCTCCTGTTGTACTTTTTCAAACTTGCTGTGTAATTCCTGCATTTCTTTGGAATGATGTTCCACAGCATCTGCAAGTGCTTTCTCTCCCAATGCATACATGTCTTTGGCTTTAGCCTGATTGTCTTCAGCGCTCTTCTCCAAAAGCTTGATTTTCTCCTGTAGGTTGGAAAGCTCGGCTTGATGCTTCTGCGTGAGAGTTTTAGCTTCCTTCTCAGCCTGGACTTGTGCTAAAGAATGACTCTCCTTAGCCTGAGCTGCCCTCTCCTTCTCCTCTGCAAGCTGGTTCTGAAGCTCCTCTAGTGTCCTCTCTTTCCGACTGATTTCCTCATTCAGCTTTGTTATTAGAGTAGAATTGTCTCCCGATGACTTTGATATGTCCATAATGTAATTTTCAAGTTTTGTCTTTGGTCAGCAGCAGGCACCTTTCTTTGCTTGCTTTCAAATTTCTTTGTAAACCAGCAAATTGACTCCTGTAATTCAAATCCTGTAATTCAGCAGAAAGAGATGTGCATTGTTCGTCTTTATTCCTGAGCTCATCATGTAACTCTTGATTAGTCTGAGAAGATTTGGCTTGGTCATTAGATGTTTTTTCAAGATTCTGTTTCAGCACACTAACTTCTTGCTCCAAAGAGCTCTTTTCCTGCAACAGACCATTCAACTCTTGCTGTTTAACCTCTAGTACTGAGTTCAACCCAGTGACCTTTTCTTCCTGAGATCTGGCTTTACTTTTTGCCTCCTCTATTTGGGTCAATACCCTTTGCATCTCTTGGTTTCCTTGACTGTGCTGTGACTGTAGAGTCTGAAGGGCTGAATTTTGCTCCAGAGCTTCTTGCTCCTTTTCATGCAACTGTTGACTTAACTTAGCTCCTTTTCGAGCTCATTTCTCAGAGAGTCTAATTCTTTGTCCTTTTCTGAGATCAAGGCACTCTGTATTTGGAGAGATTGCTGAAGTGCTGCTTTCTCCTTTTCTGATTCACTTGTTAAAGTGCTTTCCCTCATTTTCATCTCCTTCAACTGTTCATTGAGGTTGTTGCACTCCTTTTTGAGATTTAGTAGAATGTTACTGTCTTTGTGGCTGCTGGCAAGTTCCATGGTTAATATTTCCTTCTCATTTTTCAGATCATCCACTGCCTGGGTTTTTACAGTGACTTCTTGTTTTAACTCCTCAATCTCTTTACTGAGGCTGCTGATCCTCTCACTGTTAGAACTCAGATTCTCTTGATACTCTGAGTTCTGCTTTGTTAGAGCATCCAGCTCATTTCTCCAGGTCACGCTCTGCCAGGAGTTGCTCAATGTGTTGCTGTTTCTCCTTCAGAGCCTCTTGAAGTGCCGTAGTGCCAGAGATCTTCCTCGCAATGGTCTTTGCCTTCGCTGGGGTAGTGGAGGGAAGGCCAAAGAGACCATACTTGGGCTGACAATGGAAATACCTGGTTCCAGCCACAGCACCATCGTTCTTTCCCAAGGGCTCATCCAGCTCAACTCCACCAGGTGCTGCTCCTCCACCTTCTCCAGATTGGTGCGTAGAGATTCTATCAGTTGCTCCTTCTCTTCAGTGACTCTCATTCACCCCCACTCCCCAATCATTCAGAGCAAATAGCACGAGACAAAGTGTCCACAAACACATTGTCCACACCTCTAATGTGCTTAACTTGCAAATTATAGGGTTGCAGAAACAAAATCCATCTCATTAACTGCTGACTCGGACTTTGTATGGAATGCAGAAAAGTCAATGGATTATGATCAGAATAAATTTCAATTTGAGCTCCGCCCCCTACATACACATCGAAATATTGAAGACTCCATATTAAGGCAGTATATGTTAGGGCTCAGTCAGTGCTGGGCCTGTGTTTTCCTGTGTTTTCTTGTTAAAGAAGTGCTTCTAGGATCCGGATTGCTGGAGTGTGGAAGAGGAGGGACAGGGGTAAGCTGAAGGAGGATGGCTGTCATTTTACTGCTTGCTTTTGACCATAAGGATAGTGGTTGGGGTTGTTATTTTGGCCAGTACTGATATTTTAATGTAGTAAAAATAGTATTGGGGGGGGGGGGGGGGGACGTTCGTGGGGGTGTGACGTTCGTGGGGGTGTGGTTTTTTCCACCTGAGGCTCATTATTGGGGCTATAAGAATTCCAGCACGGTGGATTGGAGGGGGCCGCGTTACGATGCGACGGCACCTGACCGAGCGACTCCGATTGTTTTTCTGTTGACTTTGTGTTAACATCCATGCAGACCTTAAGCTTACAGTCCTCTTCCATGCACTCTTCACTACTGACGTTCACATACTGACTACTGATTGTTTGAATACTTTTGTTAAATATGTTATTTTGTTAAATAAATTATTCCTTTTCTCTACTTGCCTGTCCGTGTTGCCTCTTGTTCATGTTGCAATTAAGAGCCGGTTGTAACACCCCCATTTGGAGATTTCCAGGCTGCATCTATACCCTTCTCACAGTTAAATGTCTGTCTAGTTTAAACTTGCCGCTTGCTAAAAAAAGCCTTTTATTGCAGAATAAACCACTCCACGTCCTGGGGCCTGTACTATGATGGTAGTTGAACGAACTCAGGGTTATAGGATTAGTTTTGAGTTGACAAAACCAAACCACTCCAATCTGGCTTTGTTGGTACCATGATGCTGATCATCATCTTTCTCTGTCAACTCAGGCTTTGATCCTGAGTTTGTGGAAACAGGATTTTACAGTTGTTATTTTTTTCTGCTTGAAAATCTGACATCCTGCATTGTTGAATGCCTCCTGTTTAAGTTATGCTTTCTTTTTGTTAACAGTCAGAATCTCAGAAATAAATACAATCCATTTGCTATCGACCAAAAACACTTCTGAGAACATGTTCAAAAGTGATCCAAAACAAATCACACTAAGCAAATTATGTTGGAAACAAATGTTTGTTGCGTAAAGCCAGAAGTGAATTACGAAACACATTTACTTTTCCCAGAACACTAATGTCTACTTACAACATCTGTGATGCTATTTAATGTGCTCAAATGAAACATCAGATAATGACTAGTATATCACAGTGGATTAAGCCTTTGACCTACCTTTACAAGACCATTTGGAAAACAAAAGATTTTGAGTTTGAAAGAAGCAGTGGGGTTTACCCTGGCATGCCAATGGCTCCGATGGCATGGGAGAGGGGGACATCTTGAGGCCAGTCATCTGAGATTTTGGTGAGATCACTCCCATCTGACACAGTATGTGTTCTCCAACCACATCGACCAACCACATGGCAGCCCACAGCAAATGAAGGATTATTACTTTTAATCACCCTATAGTCAAAACAGAAGAAAGAGAGACAATGATTGGCAAATTAAATGATCAGGTTAAGAAAGTTTTTTTTTTTTTTTTTTTGAAAGCCACCAATATAAACCACCAACTCCAATATAATTTATAGTCGGTATGAAACTCAAGTTGTTATAATGTTTTCTTCCCTATTGTGACATATAACCAAGTGAAACAACTTGTTGAACAAGAAAAAAAAAAAAAAAAAAGTAGGGTGGGACTTGATTTTATCCATCAGGAACTGACTGTGGTTTGCTATTGCTGCAGTCTCATGTGAGGGACAGGTTGTCCTGATGTCATTGGAAGACAAAGGGGATGTTACTTTGATTAAAGATTACAAGGACACATGATGTGCACAGATAAATCATTTAAAATAAACATTGCAATATTCCATAAAAAATAAGAATTGTCCATCTTGATTCTGTGACTTTAAAAAGCAGAGGCATTGTCCCATTTAAAAAAACACTGTATAAACATAAACTGGTCTCTTTAAGTATGCACAGTTTAAACTTTAAACAGTCACTACTTTTTGTTAAAACATCTTGATCTAACTAATAGTCAGTGATGGTAAACGCATTTCTTTTCGAACGATAACCATACGGTTGGGAAGTTCCCATTTCCCACTGACTTAATAATCATGGTTTATTTTGTAATCTTGATGAAAGATATTTTTCACTTTCTCTTACTTGGCAACTTGAGTTCCGATCATTACGTCTCCTTCTTGCATTCGAACACGACTGTATGGTCTAGAAGAAATTAAAAAGATAAAATTGCATATTTAGAGCTAATGAAAATGAATGCCATTTTTACACAAAACAAACAAAGAGGATATGACTTTACTTCATGTAATCAGGCTCTTAAAGCGGAACTCAGTAAGATTTGCGAAGCTCCCCCTACAGGTTCCTTCAGTGAATCACACTGTCGTAAATACTCCATGCGCAGCTCTGGACTACAACGCTCACCAGCGCAGTAGTTTTGCAAATACAGTACAAGAAATCTCGATGGAGGTGGGTAATTTTCGAAATTGTCTTATAAAGTGAGGTCGCTATGTGTATATTGAGTTACCGTAAAGCATTTTGTCACTCTCGCGTGAACGTGAGGCGAGATTGTGTCGGGTCGGCGCAGCTCAACTTGCAAGTGCTGTTTTCTGGCGTAGACGTGCCAGAGGGGGTTAGTGCACGCCTCAAACACACCACTACAAGTCAATTAACCATCGTAAGGACTTTTAGAAAACTATTTATGAAGGTAAAAAAGTTACTTAGTTCTGCTTTAAATGCAGATATTAGTGCACTTTCTCACTCACCGCATGTAAGGGTCCACACTAAGGAACAGTGCCTCCAAAAGAACCTCTGAAGAACAAGTATGGGATTCAGTAGAACAAATATGGAAAAATATAATATGAATTTTAAAGAGCACAAACCTCCATCTTTGGGCTCAGAGAGCTGCTCTAGTTTAAGCTCAAAGTCGGAGTCTTTGGGAAAGCCCTCAAAGTGCTTCTTCAGAATCCAGGTTTTGGCTTGAGCCATTGTTCTTTTTGTTGGGGACTGTAGTAGAAGTAAACGACAATAATATTACATACATAAGTTAACACATGCAAACTGTAAACAAAGTATTGTAAAGTTAATTTTCAAAACAACAGATTGTGTTCAACGAAACGCAGTTGATTTGCTCACACATTACATCAGCAATAAAGAAAAGTCTCTCCTAGGATTCATACCCTTTAATGCTATGTAGACGAATATACTCGCTGGTGTTGTGCACACAGTAGAGATCTTGTTTAAGGACATCCCAGTCACACACAGCTACATTCTTGGCTGAATCTCGATCAGGTGACATTTTGTATTTATCTGATTGGCCGACTAGCTTTTTCAATCATTTTCAATGAAGAAGCTTCTGATTTTTTCCCATGTAATCTATACATTTTTATACAGTTTTACGCTGCATTTTAATTTCATAATTTAATTTTTTTTTTTTTATAAATTTACTTTATAAATTTATAATATAATTTTAACTTCTGTGGCTATAAATAAGCTTTTGAAATAATGTAATTCAAGAAACCACCCCGTTGTGGATCTTGAAATCGCAAAGATATCAAAACAATGCAAGGGATATGGTGGGATGAACGATCTGGTAAAACAATATTTAGGTCTCAAGTATAATAGTATTCAAATATTTACAGACGGCTCAAAAGATCCAAATGCAGGAAAGACGGGAGCAGCATTTTACATTTTCAGAAATCAATATTAAAAAGAACATTAGATAATTTAGCAGTTTACACTGTGGAACTTTTAGCTATTTTACTAGCACTCACGTGGAGGAGGGGGCCTAACCAATATATCATCTGTTCGGACTCAATGGCATCGTTAATAAGTATTGCAAATTGCAAATATGTCTGTAGGCCTGACTTGATTTATGAAAAAAATATATATAAGCGTCTAAATCCGCATTAAAGCTCCACACCCTAAACAGTTGGTGGCGGTAATGCACCAAATTGGTCTGCCAACCGCCAATAAATTTAAAGAAGAAGAAGAGAACCGACCCCCCCCCCCCCACGTCATGTGACGAAGCAAGCGCGGGTAATTCGGAAGTAACGCGAGACAGACTGCAATACATCAAAACGGTCCTGTTTTCGAGGTGAGGATATTTTTAAATACTGATTTATGACATACATGTCAAAGTCGTTTTTAACTGAATTGTGGCAAATGTATTAGCGGTTGTACTCAGCTAATCTGCAAGCATGGTAAATTATCTTGATACAAACGACACAAATACGTTAGCTCGTTTTTAACGGCTCTTGAGATTCAAAATATTGTATTCATCTGTTATTCTGACGTTAAAGCTAAAGCAACTTTAGCTGTCTTTGAGGTATAATGACCGAGTCGTGTCTGAAACTTCTGGTTAAGTGACAGATCGTTGATGGGTATTATCATTTGAATATATATTCATCTTTATAAGTGTGTTTTGTTATCAGTTAACTTAGTGTGTTGGTCACAGGCGTTTTGTGGAAACTGCTTTTTCCAAATCTGTTTTTCACAGAACATATCAGGCTAAATCACCACAACATGTATAACGTTAACTGTTTATGGGTCAATGACATGACGTGCATATTTTTGTGTCCAAGTGCATTATTTCATTTTTAATAATTTGATAAATTCATGACATATATCACTTTATTCTATAAAACCTATTTAGTTTGAATTCACATTAGTACGTTTAAATGCATATTATTTTATGTTTTGCCTTCTTAAACCCCCAAAATGTTAAGTGGTACAACTGTCCAAACAAATGAACAGACGAGAAGACTATTTAAAATAGTGTCTTAATAATAATAATAATAATAATAATAAAAAAGTTAAAAACTAAAGACTATGGCAATATTTTATGTTTGAAACCTTTCATAGAAACAAATTTTATAAATATCAGTGTTTTTTTATTTTTATAAAGCTGTTGACATAATTGAAAAGCTTTTGTCCAGCAATTTGAATGTCAGGGTGGCACAACTGCAAATTTGACACTTATATTATGAATTGACAAGGTAATAACAGCAAACATGATAATGCATCACCAATTCTAGAGGACTCCAACTGATCCTTGTGGCCGAGTGAAAAGGTTTGTACATCTCTCTCAAATACTGGTTAAAAACTGCTCATTTCAAGTATGGTAGGTTTTTTGTTCATCCTTCTGAGATTGTCACCATTTGTAAAACTGAATGTTTCAAGATGTAGGAAATCCAACATTTGATAGAAAAATCACTTTTATTTTAAAATAAAAAAGACATGAATTACCACTATAACCAACAGATGGCAGCAGAGGAGCATTTATTGTCTCATAATAGCCAGATTCTGTAATAGCTAGTTTTTCACTTTTGAATAAATATTAAACATTATAAAATCACTAAGTTTAAAAATACATTTTGTCAAGGTGATGTATGAAGTACTCACAAAAGGAAAAACAACTTTTCTTGTGAATGAATTAAACAAAGCCAAGGAGGAACACTGAGTTGGGCCTCCTTTTGTGAATGCATAAAATAAGTCAGGCTTGCAATAATGTCCTTTGACTATCTGCCTTAGGATAACTGAATATCTCTGAAGTGTGAGCTGAGTTTGCATAAGCAGACATGCTGGATGGGGCTCAGTTTGTTGAGGCATTGTCACGTTTGGGTTACCCACGGGCGTCGTCTATGCTGAAAGGTTCTGAGTTTGACTGGTTATTTGACACCGCAGCGGATAACCTGCACCTTTTACGTGTCGTCTGCAACCGCCTGAACCGCAGCAATGTTCTAGCGCCAGAAGAATTGCAAGCGTACAAGGCACTCCAAGAGACCGGGAAGCCAATCTTGGATGAGGCGACACTAGCTGAGTTGCTTAAAACCTGTTTGCCTGTGGATGGAGGTGTAGGCTCACAGGGCTGTTCTGTGCTGGGTGGCGAGGGAAATGTAACAATTGAGGACCTTGAGACAGAACTTCAAGCTCTCCGCAAGGAAAAGCAGCTAAAACAACGGAGACTCAACAAGCTGCAGATGCTAGCTACCAACTGGGGTGCAAACTCCTCTGCATCCCAAGCACTGCTGCAGGAAGGAGGCAATGTGGTAAAAGATGCCAACTCTGCCTTGGCAGCTGAAAATGCATACACCAACTCAGCAGTAGAGAACTTGTCAAAGGAGACCACCAAAACTGGCTGGCTTTTTCCAAACCAGCCTAAGGAGTAAAGATGGAGCAGCTCCACCTTTAGTTCCTCAACCTGGGATCCCTGTACTCTTCTCTCAGTTGTCTCTAGAGTCGTTCCTCCAGCAACAAGAGCAATTCACCAAAGTGCTGGCTGCCTACACTCAGCGTCAGTTCTTTCAGGGCATCTCAGACATGATGGAGACCTCCACTTTCAATCGCTGGCAGCTGACAAATCTGAGCTGCTGCAGTGAGAATGAGGAAGAAGAGGATGAGGGACTAGTGGAGCTCAGGAAGAAGGAGATGGCACGACTGCAGTGGGCATATATAGTGGCACAGTACCAGCTGGTGAAAGAGAGGGCAGAGGAGCATGGTGACAAGGCAGCAAAAGAGTGGCTCATCCAGCGAATGAACAGCAGCACAGAGGTAAAAACATTTTACTTATGTTGATACTTTTGTTATGGCAGCCATGTATTTCCTTCGGTCCTTCATTTTTCAAGACTAGTAAAGTTGACTAGAAGCAAAGACTACATATACACTATGCGAAAGTTTGTGGTCAGTTTTTCTACTTTTAAGAAATTAATGCTTTTCAGCAAGGATGCATTCAATTGTGACAGTAGATACATTCATAACATTACAAAAAGATTTCTGTTTTAAATAAATGCTGTTCTTTTGACCTTTCTATTCATAAAAATATCCTGAAAAAAATGTATTATGGTTTCAATAAAAATACTAAGTAATACTACTGTTTTCAACATTGTAAATAATAATAAATATTTTTTGAGAACCAGATCATGTGACACTGATGACTGGAGTAGTGATGCTGAAAATTCAGATTTGCAATCACAGGAATAATATATATTTCAATAGAAAAATATTATTTTAAGTTGTAATATTTCACAATATTACTGTTTTTACTGTATATTTGGTCAAATGAATGCATCCTTGATGCATAAGAAGCATAACTTCTTTCAAAGACATAAAAATTCTTACCAACCTCAATCTTTTGAAAGTAGTACATTTATTATACAAAATTTAAAAATTTTGTTAAATAATTTGTAATTATATTTAGATCATAGCTGACATCCATTTTTGTAGATGTGTGAAACACCATTTTAACTGCTATTGTAACATGCTCAAGCAAATTTGGCTGTAGATAAACACACTGCGCTAGGAGAAGAAACTTGTGCATGTGACGTTTAATGATGCATTTTGAGTCCCTTGGATTGAGTATACCTATAAATGTTTCTCATTTTCTCCCTCTCGTAGTCTCTGTGCTACTCACAGGTGAGCAGGCTTGAGCCTGATCTACGCTCTGAGATCAGCTCAATTCAGTCTGAAATTCAGTCTCTTATGTTAGACCCAGTCCGCTCCGCATTACGAGACTGTGCCCGCCTCCTTAACATCCCCGTGGTGCGTGGTGACCTCGCTCTTCAAGTAGCCAGGCAAAATTACTACACCTCCAGACAAAGTGAAATTCGTGACCAGCTTCTCCGTCAGAAGACCTTCTTCGAACTTGTGCGTCTGGCCCAGGATGCAGAGCTCCTTAGGGGGAAGAGGGTGATGGGGCAGCTTGATGAAATAGTGAAGAGGCTGGAGGGGGCAGCAGAAGCTGCTACTCAAAGAGAAAACACTTTGACACAACCTCACTTGACCCAAGTCCCCTACCTTGGTCCTAATGCTAAACAACAGATCATGAGCTCCAAGGACACAGCCTTTAGCAGGTAGCCCACCATAAGTGGCGAGAGGTTTAATTTATAGTTTTGTACCATGTATTGCAGGTTGAGTTTGTAAGACTATATACTGTTCATTCTTCAGGTTGCTGCAGATGCTTGAGATGGGTAAGGCCTCCACGGAAAGAGAGGATCCATTCCAAACCTACGGTAGGCTGGAAACAGCAGCCTCCAACCTACAGGAGCATCTGGTCACTGTACAAGAGGCTTTGGATGGGGCCAGACGAGAGCAAGCCTTTACTGGAGCTCGGTTAGAACATGACCGAGATGCGCTCGACCAAGTGGCTTACTCTGACATTGTGCAGCCTCTCCTGAGGCCGCAGGTATGTGCTACAGCCACACCTGCACTGGAGCTCTGCCCTCATGCACAGGTATGTCTTTCTTGTCTTTCTTTTCTCTCAACCTCGCCGCCATTTTCTACATCATTCGTTGTGAATCCCAAGAAACGTGAGCAGATTTGTCAGTATTCATGGCTTGTAAAAAGCATGCACTTCTCATCATTGTTTGGTGGTGGATTTTTCTGCACAATAATTTTGTTTTGTTGTTGTTTTAAGACTTGAAAATTGTCAATGGCTTCTGCTTTCTTTCCTGTCACTTCAACACCTCACTGTCTGTGTCTGTGAAACACATTTTATTGGACTGTGATTGTTCTAGTCCTCTAAGAACAGTTCTGTTCTGCTGACACCCTTGAAAAGCTTTTTAACAAAGTTAGTCCAGAATCACTTTTAGAGTTTAATTAAAAAATGGATATTAAACTTTAGTTGTTTTATCATTTTTATATTTGAACCTAGATTGGCCATGAAAATAGTGGAAGCTTGCATGATTTCTTCTCTTAACTTCCCATTTTAATACTAAATTAAAATGAGAAGGAAATTTAATTGAAAAGATTACCTTATTAGCAGTGAATTAAATCCTTGCATGCACAGAAAGTAATCAGTGTTCATTAGGAGTTTAAACCCTCTCCCTCTGACTTGTTCCAACCAACTCTCTCTGTTTAGGAGCTCACAATTGTTCTAGATGAGCTGGAGGTCAAGCAGAAGACCTTGTACACACTTCTTCAGGACATAGTTGGGGACTTGAAGGCCAAACGAGGGAGACTTGAACGCAGTGCCTCCCTGAGGAGAGAGAGGGAACTGTATGTTTATTTCCATCTGGACCCAAGACTGCTCAGTAGAGCAGTGAGAGATATAGAGGCTCAAGCAGGGCTTATGTAGAATCAGATCTCCTTTGTCTACACCAGCCAACATATACAGAGGTCCCTGCTGCAAAAATAAAAAATATGGATGACTGAGAAATTAATGTTAAATGCAGATTAGGACATGGACCATTGTTGCTTCTACATTGTGGCGCTCCATAGATCTTATATTCTCATGTATTATTCTTTATTTCTGCTATCTGCTAAAAGTTAATGTTCTTTAGTTGTGTCAAATTTGTGTTCAGTGCTTGCACATTAATTTGCATTTGTACTTTTACAAATGTGCCACACTTTGTATAAATCATGGTGCTTATATATATTTGGTGATTAACAGTTCTATCTTTGTGAATAAATATAATTTGTAATTTCAGTGTTTGAGCAAATATTTTTGTGTGTGTGTGTTTCAATGCGATTTTTTGCTTCAACGCATTTAAGATTTTCATTTCATTAAAAGACCACCAGAAAAACAACAGCCGACTATGTGTATTATCTTTTAATAGATCTGAGTTGACTGACAGACATTCGAACAATGGATTTCCACTCATATATTTTGTAGTAGAAGAGTATGACAGCAGTGTTGCTTGTGCACATTTGATCCCTTTATTGTCAGATTTCAATCCAGCACCTCTTAGATCGCACTGCTATTTTTCTTCATATGTATCTGCAGGGTTAAGACAGACTAGAAGAGCAGGAAATGAGATGGAGAGCTACCTCTGCAGCAGTCTGAACACAACTCCTCTCTCTGCAGCTGCACAGAGCATCATAGCAGCCCTTCAGGTCCAGTATGTGCACAGAGGAGAAAGAAGCAGAGCTAGTGAGTTAGAAACAACATTCTAACAATATTATTAACTTGAGGCTTGTTATGGCTATTAGGAGGTTGAATGTTGCTGGTTTTGTTCACATTCAACTGGTAAGTTCTAATTTTTATGCTACGCTTGATGCCTTAGAAAGAATGACTTGCTTCACAAACAGGTTTTAAAAATTAGTAAAATATTTTTCTGTCTGAGGGAATCTGTTAAATCATTCAAAATTACAGCCTTGACTTGTAGAGGGTTCAGACTGTCTCAGCATCAAGGCAGAGATGACAGAAATCAAGAGTTGTACACAGGGAAAAGTGGGTGAGTAATATGTGTTTTAGAAATGTTCTGTACATATTGAGCCAACAGTAATTTATACATTATTTTCATAACTGCAAATAAAATAATTTGACTTTTCGAACTTTTAAACGGCTGATTATGTCTTTGTTTTGAACAAATTTACATTGATAGTATTTATTCTCTGATCATGTAATCTTCTGATTCATGTGTTCTTTCTCTCTTTAGAGACTTGGACTTAAATAATCTGGCAGAATTCAAACCACTTCAGCTAAGGGATGTGACCAGTAATGAGAGGTTTGCACTCTACTATGCTGGTGATATCATAAATATAATGTCCTTTATATACCAGTAGCACAGGGAGAAAACGGTTTATGCTTGTTCCACTTTACTAGTGTGGAGAGCCCTCAGACTACCCAGATGTTATGACAGAAGCAGAGATCCATAAACTGACCTTAAGTAAGAGGAGGTGGATTCAACCAGCAAGCCCCACTGAAAAAGACCCAGTAGGTTGTAATCAACATGAGGCTCCCCCAGTGAAGAAGATCAGCTTTAGCCAGCTTACGTTGCTTACTAACAACTGTCATCCAGCATCCGAAGAAGAGTGCAAAAGGATTGATATTGTGGACAATCAGAGTAAGAATGGACAGATAAACCAATTTTGGAGCTGTCAATCAGGGTTGACGGAGAAAGATAATGGTGATTCTGTTTGTGAGGAAATCTCAAAAGAGGCCAGAGCTGCCAAAGCTGTGTTCAAACAAGTGCAGTATAATAGTTTTATATCTAATGCAGAGAAACCAACATCTAAATATAAGGATCTGGAGACCAGCCATTGCTGGCAAGATAGTAGAAACTCTGAATTGTCAGCTCCAGTGGAAAGTTGTGCACATGCCAAAAGATGCGGGAGCATCTCTCTCCTTGAACGTGTGCAGGACACGCCTGTTAGGTCAGGTGAAATACTGGACACAGTAAGGGAGAAAGAAGACAGCGACTCTGAAAGACGAGATATTACCAAGAGCAGAACTAGTAAGTGCAGTGCTTGATGGGCTACTAGACAATACAAATACATTACATATTCTTTATATTGCAGTCCCTATGTCACATGACTTAACAAGTAAGATATACTTCCAGTGTTCCTGCTTTAACTAGGCTGAAAATGTCTGATCTGCAAACAAATTGATCTTGTGAACCAGTTCTTTGTCAAACCAATTTCAGAGTGTTATCAAGATAATTATTAATAATTTGCAGATATACACTACCGTTCAAAAGTATGGGGTCAGTAAGATTTTTTAATGTTTTAAAAGAAGTATCTTCTGCTCACCAAGCCTGCATTTATTTGATTAAAAATACAAACCAAAACAGTAATATTGTGAAATTTATTCCATTTAAAACAGCTGTTTTCTATGTCAATATACAGTAAAGTGTAATTTATTCCTGTGATCAAAGCTGAATTTTCAGCATCATTACTCCAGTCTTCAGTGTCACTGATCCTTCAGAAATCATTCTAATATGATGATTTGATGCTCAAGAAACATTCATTATTATCAATGTTGAAAACAGTTGTGTACAAATTTTTTCCAAAATTCTTCGATAAATAGAAAGTTCAATAGAACAGCATTTATTTAAAATAGAATATTTTCTAACATTATAATTCTTTACTGTAACTTTTGATCAGTTTAACTCATCCTGATGAATAATATGATTAATTTTATTTTTCATCCTTGATGAATAAAGTATTGATTAATTTTATTTCTATCCCCCAATAAAATTAAAATTCTTACTGACCCAAACTTATGAACGGTAGTGTTTATGTTACAAAAGATTTAAATTTCAGACAAATGCTGTTCTTTTGAACTTTCTATTCATCATAGCATCATGAAATAAAACTGTAAATTACTTCAACATTGATAATAATCATAAATGTTTCTTGAGCATCAAATCATCATATTAGATTGATTTCTGAAGGATCATGTGACACTGAAGACTGAAGTAATGATGCTGAAAATTCAGCTTTGATCACAGGAATAAATTACACTTTACTGTATATTGACATAGAAAACAGCTGTTTTAAATTGGAATAATATTTCACAATATTACCATTTGTTTGTATTTTAATCAAATAAATGCAGGCTTGGTGAGCAGAAGATACTTCTTTTAAAACTTTAAAAAATCTTACTGACCCCAAACTTTTGAATGGTAGTGAATGTTTAAAATGGTTTTAGATGGTATATAGCACATTACACCACAGGACATGTCAGCTTGGACAGAAATGAGCTTCCATTCAGTTCATCCGCTGACAATGCTGAGAGACTATTCACTCTTTTTATTGTACATGCAGGTTCTCCCCAGCCAGATGAGAATACAATACTGATGCCTGTTGAAGAGAGAACTGGAAAGATGGAGTCCACAGTACATCACACAAGTGGTGGAGTGCAGCACAGCATCCAGCCCCACTCTCATGTAATGTATTTGTGCTCACTCCAGAGCAGAGAAAAGGCAGTATTGGCTGTGTTATGTCATCAGAGAGGTCATTTTAGTGTAGTTTTCTGGATGATCTTGTTTTTTTCCCCACTATTTCACCTTTTTTTTTGTCCTGACCTTTCTAAGGTGTATTCTGTCACTCTAAAGTGATAAGAAAATGTAGCACTGGTAAAATGTGGTCTATAAGGGATCAATTGAATTAATGTGTAAATGTTTGAGCATGAGGGTCTGTCTGTACTCAGATGGCTCATAGTGGTCCATTAGCAGTGCTGCATTAAATTGTAAGAATGAAGAAAAAGCATCAAAATATATATTGTAAGTTTTCTTTGTACATAGAAGAAAAAACAGAAAACTTCCCTGGGGTTCTTAAGTACAGAGCATCAGAGTGATGAAGAGAACAAGTACTGACAATGAATTAAGCATGCACACACATACAATCCAAAGGACAGCGTTCTCTCACCTGCCCGCAGAGTTATCTAGACAAAGAACACTAAATTCTAGATGTTCTATAAATAGCATAAACATTAAAAGCCACTATTATCTGTGGATCAATTATCTAGTGTGTAAGCATGTTTTGACCCTGAGTGCTTGTAGTTTTTTTTTTTTTTTTTTTTTTTTACTCCTTTCAAGGTGAAACAGCCTACTAATGAATAATGGAAATCTCTTACTGCAGATGTCTGTTACATAAAGAATAACAGGGGTCGTTTAAGGGTTGAGAAGTACCAGACAAAGACTTGTCCTTGCAGCGATAAAAGTGTGGGTGCATCAGCCTGAAAACTGCTTTAGAGAGCTTTATTAGTGACAGCCTGAGAACTGTGAACAGTTTCCTCTCTTTTTGAAGCTTTTTTTTAAGCTGATTTGTCTGGCACTGACATCCAGACACTAAAATGGAGGGTTGCATGTGGATGGCTGTCTGCTTCCGATTTAAGCTTTTTGGTGTTATGAAATTTACTTTATTTGCATTGCTTTTGTGAAATATTCCCTTCACATATGAATAAGAGAGAGTGTGAACTCAAATGTCCTCTTCTTAAACTCTACCTGCGTTTTTTTTTTTTTTTTTTTTTTTTTTTTTTTTTTGACATATACAGGCTGGTGAGGTCAAATCATTTCTAACGCATATTGGAAAATGGGAACCCTCTGGACCCTTACAGAAAGCTCCTAAGATCACTTCATCCCAGGAGTTGTGCGAAAATACACTTAGAAACCCAACGTTCCTCCATGCTAAAGTAAAGGGCTCGGTGCAGCTCTTAAAACGACCAAAAGCTCCACGGCCTGGTGTCAAGAGGCAGAGACGTCCCCTCAGACGCCAGAAAGAATTTAAGAGTCAAGGATGCAATAAACCGAATAATTTCAAACCCCTCAAGCCCTCCAATCCAAGTCTGTCTGGATCCAAAATAAGCTATCAAATGTCTTCAGAAACGGATAGAAAAGAAGAAGATGGAAACACAACAATCTCTAGAGGGGCTTTTAGTCTGATCTCTGATCCCAGGGTGTGCGACACAGGGCGTCTCTCACAAGAGGATAGAGAATTTATGTTAGAGGAGGTTGGAAAAGCGAAAGCATTAGTTGTTACCATGGTATACCAAGACGGCACAATACAACTGGACCCAGAACAGGTGTGTTTACAGATTTACTAGATGATATTCATCAATTAGTTTGGAGAAGAAAAGCATTGATTGTGGGCTTTAGTTGGTAAACTATTAGGTTGTACTACAAATTTTGGTGAATATACACTATTGTTGTTCTTAAAAAAGAAATTGCTTTATTTCAGCAAGCATGCATTAAATTGATCAAAGTTATGGTATATTAATTTTTAATGTTACAAAACATTTCTATTTCAAATTGTTCTTTTTCAAATCCTGAAAAAATGTATCATGGTTTCCACAAACAAATTAAGCATTACAACTGTTTTCAGCATTTATAATAATAAGAAATGTTTCTTAAGCACCAAATTAGCATATTAATACTGGAGTAATGGGTGTTGAAAATTCAGCTTTGCTATTACAGAAACAAATTAAATGTCGATAATTTTAAATTGTAGTAATATTTCAAAATATTTACCGTTCACTGTATTTGTCAAATAAATGCAATGCAGCCTTAGTTTTAGACAACTCATACAAGGCACGCTAAAATTCTTTCAACTGTTGTACGAGTGGTAATGTATACGCATTAATGGCTTGATGTGTTCAATGTCTCTTCTGAAGAAGCTGTACCCTGCAGTGTGTGGCCTGCTGGTTTTGCTGAAGACTGATTTGGACTCAGAGGGACTACAGGACAGACCACCAGAGAGGGTGCTGTACCTCAGACTAGAGCAGACACCAGCCTGGGCCCAACAAGACTTTACACAAAAGCAGGATGCCTTTACCAGGTGTGCTGGTGTTTTTTGGAGAGGAAATGAGAAAGAGGCAGAGAGGTGTTTGCGTTTGTCTACTCTCCTTACTATCCCTGCTTTTTCTGTCGCAGATGGTAAGTAGCATTCATTATTAGTTTTTCTTTAACCCTTTAAGCCCTGAAGGAATTTTTAGAGTTGTTTTTTTCTGAGTGACATACACAAAATGGTAGTAGGTATCATTTAAGAGAAAACCTTTTAAATTTTTAGAAAATAAACGTGCATTACATTTGGACATGCCGAGAAACTGCTGATAAAAGACAAAAAAATAAAAGTTTGCTCAAGGGAAATTTCACATACTGTTTCTTTCTTCTTATTTGACATGCAATATCTCAGGAAGGAAATTATTTTTTGGTAAAGTTCCCCTACTCTTTTTAATTGTGAGAATAAGTGTTATAACTCCATGAGGATTATCTTTAGATCTAAGTGACTGGTTATGGTAAGTTTTCCATGATCTGTGCATGATTTATGAAGTTGCAAGCAAACGCGTGACATAAATGCCACATCCTTATATTATTTACATTTGGGTCTGGGGAGGGGCTTCATGTACAAAAAACTCACTCAAGTTCAGTCAAAGCCCAAAACAATTATGCTTGTTGTATTGTACTCTGTGAGACCTTTCAAATGATGTATGACACATGACTATATGAGCTGTATGATATTTTTGACATTACAGTACAGTACAAAAAAATTGAAAAGAATTTGTATCACCGGTGGTACACTTCGGGTTTAAGGGGTTAAAGGGATACTGTTACATGTGTAATGCGGCCTCTGTGTAGGTAAGCACTTGTGTGTATGTTATTTAGAGATTCTGTAGATAGTAGGTGATGTTGAGTGTGTGTTTTTCTGTATCTGTTTGTCTATCTGTCCTTAGAGAGCTGCTGCTGCAGATGATGTGTGGCACAAAGCTGTTTGTGTGCTTTAAAGCTAAAGACCTGCTTCGCACAGCATTGAAACACTTCAGCAGAGACCTGAGCTGGAAACAAGGTGACACATGAATGTCCTTTAGCTCTTGACTATTTAAACAGTTACCATGTTATGTAGAGTAGGATTCAAAGTCTACAAGATTCAAAGTCAATACATTGAAATGTTTTTTTGAAACTGGGTGGGTTAGGACTTCAAAAAGTTGAATGAAAATGTAAATATTTGTTCTAATATTATATTCTATAATTCTGTATTATATTCTAACATACATATATTCTATTCGCTGTTTCTAAGTCAATAATTAAACAAGCAAATTTGTGACTTTTATCTTGTTAACGCATATGTTTTTGAAACATTCAAGATGCTCTTAAAATCATGCTTGTGTCAGCTTGAGTGCTGCTGTCATTAAGGCAACAGGCAGACATTCCAGATACTAGAAAATTCTGAAATTTATATCAAATTCATATTTTTATACTAATATTAAAGTTTGAGTGATTTGATTTTGAAAAGTTGGCCAACGGTTGGGCCTTTTTTGAGCATCGGTCAGCTTAGTTTTTTCTGTGTTCCACACCATTTGGTCTACTCAGATGCCTTTTGTTTTTTTGTTTTGTTTTTTTTATTGATTGGCTGTACACATTCAGCATGTTGAATCGGCGTCAAGCCATCGGTGAGAGAGAGAACTCTGGCTGTGCACAAGAATAAAAGCTAAAGGGATGAAAGCACGCAAAGAGGTCAAGACGGCACAGACAGAAGTTTGTTACAATTTGACGTCATCTTACCTGAGCATTCAAATGCACAAATATTTTCATAATAATATGAGCCGAGTGGTATGAAGAAAGTGATTAGCGTGATTTATATTTAAAATGTTAAGCAAGTGCTGCTTTGTTTACAGTTTGTATAACTGCAGTCCTAGTTTCGGTTCCCCTTTTTAAATGATGAAAATAGACCATTGATACCTGCTGAGTTATTTCCTTACATGCAGGCACAGAATGCACGTGCTGTAGCCTGTAGTCCTTTTGGTGAGTTTAAGCAGTTTGGCCGAGACGCAGTCGCCGCGAGGTGACAACACAGTCAGCTTTCGTAGCCACTATTTCTTTGACATCGGCTTGGTGTGTTCCGTGCTTAACAGAAATATTTTCAACAGTGCTCTCACTAATGGACTTTTGAACCCCACTGTGTATTCACAAAAGTGGGGAAAGTGGGAAACTGTTTAAATGACATTACTATTAAATATAGACTTTTAATAAATCTAATGTTTTAAAAGAATTTGGGAACAATGGTATTGTTGGTAATATTTAAGTGATTTTTGACTTGGACATCTGATTCTGTGCAGTGTTGGGGAGTCAATTCATGGATCCTCAGATTGCTGCATGGTTGTTAGATCCTGGCGACTCTGCTTCCTGCTTTCAGACCCTGCTTTCCAAACACTACAGACATCCAGTTATGCCCACACTGCAACCTGTGCTTGGGCAAGCCAAGGTCAGGATACACACTTGATTCAATAAATGGTGGTCAGAAAAGGCCCCGCCAGGTTTATTTTAATTTTGACTTGGAAATGACACTTTCACAGTGACATTGTGCCTCTCCTTGCTGCTTTATCAGGTGACTCAAGCAATCTCAAATTTGGCTCTCCTACACAAGCTAATGGTGGAACTACAAAACAAGCTTCAGGTAATTTAACATGAATCTTTTCTAAATAAAGCATAATGTACACAATTTCTTAGTTGTCTCTCGTCCTCTCTCAACTTTCCACCCGTCTGTCTGTTTCTCTGTAGACTCAGGGGCTGTGGCAGCTCTATTCTGGCATAGAACAAAAGATGATTCCAGTTCTGGCAGGTCTGAGCAAACAGATTCTAGAGATAGCAAAGTGAATGACTTAGCTTACAGAATCTCATCATACTGCATATTCATGATCTATTCATTTCATGATATAATCATAATGATGTTGTTTCCACTTTTACTTGAAAGCAGTCGTGTAACTTTGTTTTAAAAAGTAGGTGGGACAGGAGTGTGTGTGTGTGTGTGTGTGTGTGTGTGTGAGAGAGAGAGAGAGAGAGAGAGAGAGAGAGAGAGAGAGAGAGAGAGAGAGAGAAAATAACATTACGATGTCCAGAAATCAATTTCAGTAGTACAGAGTTTAATTTAATGACATAGAACTCATGTTTAATGTGATAGTTTCATCCTTACATCTACTATAATACAATATGTTGTTAGACCCAAGATTGTTCATGTTAGTGAACAAATAGATCTGCTATTAGTATTCGTGAGTTCAAGTGGTCTGGCGGTAGAACTTTTGTTAAGCATGCTAGAGGTTCTGAGTTATAATTCGCACTTATATAATTTTTTTCCCTCTCAACGTTCATCAGTGATTGTAAATCAAGAGCAGGGACACGTTTCTGTGCATTTTATTTTGTGATTTCAATGGAACGAATAGAGGGTCTCCACAATGGTTAGCGATAGATTGAAGCGCTCGTCTGTGCACGAAACACTACCACTGATAACAGCGGCAACAAGCACTCAGCATGATTATAAAAACAACACATTCCAGCACCAGATTGACTCTTATTTAACTCTGCTAGTCAACTAGAGTTTACTGTATTTGTATTTGATACATCTGTACCGTGAGATGTTTCAAAAAGTGGTGGGGACATGTCCCTCCCGTTACACCAGCAAATTACACCTATGCTTGAAACAGTTCCAATCTTGTTTTTTTACTGTATGTCACAGACGTTTTTTTCATCAGTGTGTTCATAATCAAATATGTTTTTGTGAAATCTTGTAATTGCCACATATTTGAATTTGACCAGTTGTTTCAGATCCTGTTTTTGAATGCAGTTTTGTATTTAATCAGGTAATATGTGAGAGGAACTAATCCTTCTTTAATTCTCTAATTTTTCAGCTACTTAATTTTTTTTTTATATGCAGTGTTCAGTTAAACCTTTAGTCCAGCGCATTAATTTCTTTTCTATCTTTAAATTTTCATTTCACTGTCTGAAACAAAACACTATTTGAGAAGGGAGCTATATATCACTGCTTTAAAGTACCCCTGCAGTCAATAATTTTATCCCTTAAAACTTATCTTTGATAATCAAAATGACAATGTAAATATGCTTTTTTTCATGTGAAAATAATTTCTTTATGCCTAAAATAGCTTGAATGTAACTCTACGTCCTTGCTTCATTTAGTATGCTGTTACATTAATATGCAAAGTAGTCCCTGCCTCCACTCATTTACACCAGCTCGGACTACCTGATCCACTCAGTCATCTCTAGTAAACACTACACAATGGCAAGTGGAAATATTGGCTTTGTTGAGCAATATATGTTTGAACCAGAAACTGATTCAGAAGAAGAAGAGGAACAGTGAATAATACAGGGTCGTCTACTCTACAAGTCGATCTATCAGAATGGTAATGCATTTTATGCATTGCTCGGACATGGTTTATTACAATGTCAGACACTATAATTAATATGATTAGCCTTAGGCTTGACTGTTATGAAATGGCTAATAATGTGTTGCTAATGTTACACAAACCATGTTCCCGTTTGCCATCTCAGAGTGAGACTGTTGCCTTCTAAACATCAACATACTTAGAAATGCTTTGAACAGCATAGAAAGTGATTAGTTACGTGATTGTGATGATAGGAAACGGGGCCAGTTTCAGACGCCAGTTTTGAAACTGTCTTTGGCACACTGCAGTTTTACTCAGCAATGGTTGACTGATGGTTTGCTCATGCTTTGTCTTAAAGCGTATTAAAAACGCTGTATAAGCAACTTTAAAAACTTGATTTTCACCTCAGGAGGTCTTTTGCATTTACAATGAAGCCAATAATTTTGAGGTGCTGCTTTAACATTGTTCTCGCTCTCTCTCAGCAATGGAGAGCTATAAAATTAATGTGGACAAGGAGGCCTTGAAAAAGACTTCAGAGATTTTGGGGGTAAGAGTTTGTGTTTGTGATTTTTATAAACAACTATAAAAAGTGATTTTCTCAAGCCTATCTGCCCTGAGGGGGAATGGAGGGTCTGTTATGTGTAGTTAATATTAATGAGTAGATCTGTCACTGCTCAAAAAGAACATTACTTTCTCTTAAACTGCTCTCATATCACTTTCCTTCTCATTCTCTCTCATGAGTGTACATATATCGTTTTCTCTAGTGCTTTTTCTATATTAATTTCATAAACTTTTACACTTTTCACACTTCCTCCTCTTCTATCGTTTTTCTAAAACTTTCCCATCCTTCTCCAGTTCTCTCAGAAGAAAGGAAGGGCTGAATAAAACACTACTGGGTTTTACTGTGTCTTCTGTATTTGAAAGTGTCAATGTACAGCTTCTCACTTCTAATTAGGGTCTTGCTTGTGTTCTCTCTCAGTCTAAGCTGAAGCAGTTAGAGCAGGAGGCTCACCAGGCTGCAGGTCAAAAGTTCTTGGTGTCCAGCAGTGCTCAGCTCAGACTGGTCAGTGTTTTTGAATGGCTTTGCAAAACCTGACAGTATTTTTATTTATTTATTTTTTTCCCCCCCATTTTTCCCAAAATGTTGTCTATTAGGTAGGTCACTAGGTTTTGAAGCTCTTGTGCACGATCAGTTCATCTTGTTCTGACTTTTGGTCTGTTGACAGATAAGAGTATAGTGTAAATGTGGATTACAAACCTCTCCTCTTTTCAGATCCTGTTCGAGAAGCTGCGTTTGCATGAACTTTGTGGGAACAAGAAGCTTCCCAAAACAATCAAACAACAGCGGTCTACATCAGAAACAGCTGTGAGCACACATTTAATTCCGTTTTTACGTCCAAACGCCAACCCTTTAATTGTTGTCCACACCAATCTTAATGCTTAGTTTGCAATTTTTAATGATTAACAGTGCATATCAAATTCTCAGATTACCTGATGCACAACATTTTTTAGATATGTCATATTGCTCATAGGCTATAGAAGGTTTTTTTTTTTTTCTCCCTTAAATCTAATCCTTTCAATGTTTTAGATAATTTTCTTTTGACACATGATGTCTGATTCTCTCACACAAAAATTAAGAGGAGTGTATCTGTTTTGTACAGTGCACAGCATAAATGAGTACACCCTCTCTGAAACTTCTGAAAGTCAGCAATTACTCAATTACTTAGAAGACTTGCTAGGGTTCTTTAGAGATATAATGTTCCAGCAAGACTGCTTAATCAATTACCAAAGAAGCATTTCAAAATTATTCAGGAAAATAAGATTTTCTTATCAAGGTGATAAAATGTTGTGTAGCAAAAATGAGTACACCCTCCTAAAAGTTACTAAATAAAATGAAATAAAATTTTTCTGGTGTAAGTTTAAGGCAATGTTTGATCAACAGGTAAGTATGTTGAACCAAAACATTTAAAGATAAGTAATTTCTTGACAATTAAAAGTGTTATATAGCCCACTGAATCATTCTCAGACTTAATGCTGACAACAATGGAACCACTTGGGAGAGAACTGTCTGGAGACTTTATTTCTTAGCACAAAAGAGGACAGTGGTACAAGAGGATTACCAAATCATTTTGGTGATTTGTGAAAAGTGTGAAAATATAGCAAAAGTAACACAGAAATTCAAAAACAATGGACTTGTGACAAGGCCCCTGAAATAATCAGGCCTTCGTTTTAAGCTTTCATTTAGTGATGAGGGATTTTTTTTTTTTTTTTTGCTAGACAAAGAGCAGGAGAAATACCAAGTGAGTGTCTCAGAGCCAGCAAAAGCTATGAAAAGAGTGACTGTTTATCTCACAGAGAAAGATGCAGCCTGCACAAATGACATGCATGGTTGTTGTTCTCACTGGAACTACCTACTGTAGCCAAAGCACAATAAAGTCAGTTAGCCATTTCCAAACCCATATTTACAAAATACAGATTCTGGGAATAAATACTCTGGTCTCATGAGACCAAATCACATTTTGGATCTAACAGCATCCAAAATGTTATGGTGTTGCTAGAGGAGGAGTACAGTGAGAAGTGCCTGGTTCCCACAGTAAAGTTCAGTGGTAGTAAAGCTCTTATATAGGGATGTATGAGTGCTGAAGGAGTGAGGGAGTTGTGCTTTATCAATGCTGTCATGAATTCCCACACCACTGTGTAATTTAATACACAAACTTGAAACAGAAGATGTTACCTTTTCCTCATTCCCTGTATTGTTGGGCATTTTTTCAACATGACAATGAGGATATGCATTCTCCCAAGGTGAAAAACCTTCTGTGGACATATGTGGACAATTTGGACAGATGTGACAATTTGTCATAAACTTGTACACTCCGTGCCAAGAAGGGTCAGAGCAGTATATTCAAAATTATGGAGGGCATACTAAGTACTAGAATATTATACATTTGTTGAATTCAATCTAGGGTGTTGAATTCAATCTAGGGTGTAGTCATTTCTGCAATCCTTAATTTAAACAAAATTGGCTAATTTACTTATTTTATGGCTATTAATGACAAAAATTTCTCAGTTTTTATTATGTATACGTTTAATACATTTTAGTTTTGCCATCTTTCAATGAATTGTATTAGTGATCATAAGGAAAATACATCTTTTGTATTTGTTCAGAGGGGGTGTACTCATTTATGCTGTGCACTGTATAATTCAGCTTAAAGGCACAATATGTAAGATTTTTTGGATTAAAATATACACAAACCAATAGAACAGTGTTATATATTATGATGACTTGTCTATTTACATTATCCCAAATGTTTCCAAGAATGTTTAAATCCAGAGAAATACCCAATTATAACCAGTGCACGAACCGTGTCCATGCGTCACCAATGACGTACCTGCATTACTTTTGGTTTCCCGTTTTATTTTGTAGAAACCATGAAAACACCAAAGACGCTTTAATATATTATGCTTTATTAGACAGATGAGCAAAATTGTTTGGATGGATACATTCATCGACAGAAAACTAATCAACTAAGTCAATATTGATTATCTCATTTTCTTGATTTACAGCGAGTACCATGTTTTACCATTCCTAATATCAATCTAGCTTACTGCAGTGTGCATTAAGTGTCTCATAGCAGCCACCGAGTGAACGCAGAGTAGCACTACTCATTAGCAATCACTCCTGCTTTGCTTTATACTATAGTAACGTTAATAATCATGATTTCTGCCCGAGTCTCGTGCCGATTCTTTTCCACCGGCTTTAGACGTGAAGACAACACCTCCCATGATTCTGCAAAATCAAGGCGTCTTCAAGCTACGCTTTTGTTTTGAATAAGCAACCTCTAGCGGTGAAAATTTACATAGTGTGCCTTTAATTGACCCTTTTCATTGTTTTTTCTGCACTCTGTTATAGCTATTACAACTACAGAAGCTGCATCCACTGCCCAAAATCATACTGGAATACCGACAGAGATTCACAAAATCAAGACTGCATTTGTGGATGGCATTTTGTCTTGTACGAGCAAGGTGAAACATTTCACATGTAGACTAGAAATCAAACCATATAAAATTAGATTTTAAGGGAGTTTTCACACTTGAGTCCTCTTTAAAAAACAAACAAACCCAGGCCCCTATATGTGGACCAAGAGGTGAACCAAGTGAAAAAGGACCCAGTTCTCTTTTACGTTCACACGCTGTCCCTGAAAGAGGACTCGGATCCCTTTTTGGTCCACTTTAGTAGGAATGTGGTATCAGACCTCTTTGTGTTCATACTGTTGCTTTTTGAATCTTGTCCAGTTTAGTGTTTGATGGCTTGACCCTATGGCCTTCAAAATTTGATCCCATTCACTTACACTGTATGTGCCTCACTAACCAAGAAATTTGTTTGTAAAGATTATTATTTATTATTTTGTAAAACAACATTGCTACAAATGCTCTTGAATGAGCTTAAGTTGTTTATCTTTTGCACAAAAATATAAATTTTGTTGCAATATTACATCCATATTCTTGCACTATATCACACATCCATCTTTGTAAATAACATTTATTTTAATTGTTTTCCTTGAATCATGTTTTTTAATTGCAGAAGGCAATGATAACATCAGCATAGAAGAAAAGGGCAAATACAATAAAAGAAACATGCAAATGAAATAAATTGCTTTAAATTTTCCATGTACAGTAGATATACCTAAAAGCAGCATTCAAGTAAGAAATTGAATAATCAAATGAAAAAATAAAAATGCATATTCACTTTATGAATAAAATGTGATTCTACTGATTGTTTTATTAGGCTTACAGTGTATTAGGCTAAGTGTTTTGACACTTTAAACGCAATAAGACACTACCGATTATTCAGTTTAGTACAAGCGCTGTGACAGCTGGTTTTCTTTGCATGAGCTAGGTGTGCACACTTGTAAAACCGTATATTAAAAAAAAATTAACCTGGCAAGGCATGCAGGTGCATCTCTCTTACACAGTTGGGAAGCAGTTAAAATCGCAACAAACAAGTGTATGTTGTGAACAAATAATTTGTAGAGACCTGAGAGAAGATGAAAAAAAAAAAAAGAACGGAAAAATCAAGCGAGCCCAGAGCAGTTTGTGTTCAGATTTCGTTTTTAGTGAACCGTACCGTGAGATGAGATTGAACCGTACTCAGACGACCTCCCGAGTTGGTCTCGGTTCGGTTCATTTTTAAGGGGTCTGAAATTGTTTGGAGCGTTCACATATGGGCCAAAAATCATGCGAACCGCGCTCGGACCCCTGAAAAGGACCAAGTGTGAAAACACCATAAAACATGCTTTTTTTATTGTACTGTTGTATTTCTTATCTCCATCCTATAGTATATATTTTTATTATATTAATTTTGTTTTTATTTTATTTTTTTAAATGATTTATTTTACTTGTTTTATCCAATGTTTTCCATTTAT
>JAOTNS010002468.1:0-79111 GCA_028476615.1 Culter alburnus
GAACATCAATCAAATTTTAAGAAAGATCATTAAGTAATTAGTTTAAGGAATAGTTCACCCAAAAATTAAAATTGTGATAATTTACTGACTACATGCAATTTCAAACATGGTATGTCTTCTGTTGAGATGATATTTTTACTTTAATAAAGTTTTATTTGCATTTACAGTGCCCTCCACAATTAAATGGCACCCTTAGTAAATAGAGTAAAGGTGCGTGAAAAAAAATCTGCATTGTTTATCCTTTTGATCTTTCATTCAAAAATTCACAAAATTCTAACCTTTCATCGAAGTAAAACAATTTAAAGTGGGGGGGAAATCACATTATGAAATAAACATTTTTCCAATACATGTTGGCCACAATTATTGGCACCCCTAGAAATTTGAGTAAATATCTCTGAGTATATTCCCATTCACATTTACATTTTTTAGCACACCATGGTGACTAGGAGCATGAAATTGTCCGCCATGACTTCCACAGGAGTATAAACATGAGGAAACAAAAAGGCCAAATTCCCGTAATCATTCATCACAATGGTTAAAACCAAAGAATATAGTTCTGATGTGCAGCAAAAGATTGTTGAGCTTCACAAAATAGAAAGTGGCTCGAAGAAAATAGCTCTTAAGCATTAAAAATCCCCATTTCCACCATCAGGACAATAATTAAGAAGTTCCAATCAACTAAAGATGTTACAAATCTGTCTGGAAGAGGACGGTGTCTAAATCATCCTAATGTGCAGTGAGGAGGAAAGTTTGAGTGGACAAAGACTCTCCAAGGATCACAGCTGGAGAATTGCAGAGATTAGTTGAGTCTTGAGTCTCAGAAAGCCTAAAAAAATTTACCAAACAGCACCTACATCCCCACAAGTTGTTCGGGAGGGTTTCAAGAAAAATCCTCTGCGCTCATCCAGAAACAATCTCCAGCATATTCAGTTGCCAGACAAGACTGGAACTTCAAACGGGACCGGCTTCTATGGTCAGATGAAACTAAAAAAGAGCTTTTTGGCAGCAAACTCACCAGATGGTTTTGGCACAGGATAAAAAGTACCCCATGTCCATGGTTAAATATACTTCTGGATCTTTAATGTTGTGGGCCTATTTTTCTGCTGGAGGTCCTGGACATCTTATTCAGATACATGGTATCATGGATTATATCAAATACTAATAGATAAAAAATCAAAACTTGACTGCTTCTGCTAGAAATCCAATAATGGGCCATGGTTGGATCGTCCACCAGGACAATGATCCAAAACAAACATCAAAACCAACACAAAAATGTATCACTGAGCACAAAATGAAGCTTCTGCCATGACCATCTCAGTCCTCTGACCTGAACCCTAAAGAAAATGAGTGGAGTGAACTGAAGAGAAGAAGCACCAACATGGAGCTGGAAATCTGAAGGATCTGGAAAGATTCTGCATGAAGGAATGGTCTCTGATCTCTTGTCAGATATTGTCCAAACTCATCTGGCATTATAAGTGAAGACTCAGAGCTGTTATCTTGGGAAAAGGAGGTTGAAAAAATTATGAATAAAAGGGTGCCAATAATTGTGGCCAACGTGTTATAGAGAAAAACATTTATTTCATAATGTGACTTCCCCCCACTTTCAATTCTTTTCCTTTAATGAAAGGTTATAATTTAGTGATTTTTTTGAATGAAAGATCAAAGGATAAACAATGCAGACTTATTTTCACAGCCGCCTTTGCTCATAATTACTAAGGGTGCCAATAATTGTGGAGGGCACTGTACATTTTTGTTTATTATAAAAAGATAAATAACTAATTAAAAGAAATTTAACTGATTAAAAATTATGAATTAAACTAATTCATAATTTCTTACAGATTCCACAAATAGACTGGGAAAGCAGTGGTCTTATCCCCAGTCACACAAATTCTGACATCCAGGTTCTTGAAATTAAATGTGGAACTTGATGGACTGAAGACTACTGTGGACCCAATGCAGCATCAGCCAATTCTGGGGTAAATGTTCGCATAGCTGCACTGCAATACATGAATAGAATTGGCTACAGCTAAGAAACTGGAAGGATCAACAACAACAAAAAACAACAGGCAAAACTTTTTATTCAGTGTTTAAGTAACTTTCATTTTACTACAACAGTAGTTGCCTCAAAAGTTTTGGCATTTTAAATGCAAAAAGAATATGAGAAGTGGCAAGGGTTGATGAATACTGAGTCGCTGTTCTGACGTAGAACCGAAGTGCTGAACGTAAACAGCATAGGAGAATGACAGGGGAGAGATGAATTTGTTGAATAAAGTTGTTATTTTTGTTTTGTTTTTGCGCACAAAAAATATTCTCATCACAACATTAAGGTTGAACCACTGCAGTCACGTTGACTGTTGTAGTGAATTCCAGGGCCCAGTTTACGGCCGGGCCCCTCTCTCTCCGTAACAGTGGAAGAAGGTTGTACATTTTGATTGGATCTTGGTGGACTAACACAAACAAACTGTCCAACGCCATCAGATAAAGATGTGAGGACAACATCCAGACCTCTCTTAGAGGGCAAGAGGAAGACCTTTGTACCAAGCCTGGAAGGACAGGACTTCTCATTGGTCCACAGGCAGTTACTGCCCTTCACCCTAGACATTACTTCCTAAGGTTGGCCAGAGACTGCCATAAAAATTCCTCGGGACCTTAGCAGCAATGTGAAACAAAGAGAGATCACAAAGATCCATCCAAATCCATTCAAAACTATGTTTGAAAACCTTAGAACTGATGCAAACTACACATCCATTTCATACTTATTCACAGAAATAAGTATTCTCAGTGACAGCTATTTGTAGTGCAACCTCTGACGCAAATTCAGCTGTTAATGTACAATTGAATGACAGTTCAATCTTTTTCCATCATGTTTAGTCTCTATTTGTTTAGAATAATGCCAAAGGTATTCTGGTGGTGGTTTGGAAAGTGAGAAATGCATTGGTAAACTTTAAAGACACTGTAAAGACTTCCAACTTTGTGCTTTATGCAAATGAGTTCCACAGGGGAGAGAAGGGTGGGCCACACTCTGTGTGTGTCCCCTCTGATGCCAGCAGCCAATCACAGCACTCGAATGGAGAAGCGCCAAAATGCAATCTCCTCTTCATCGGAAAGGGATAAAGGTACCCTTTCAACAGACACTCCTTGTTCTGAGTCTGTCCGTCAAAGGGGATAGACATTAACAGATAGATCGTTCTGAGTCTCCCATCGGGTGAGACACAACAGATACACGGTTCTGAGTCTGCCCTTCAAACAGGGAAAGACATAACAGATATTGTTGTGAGTCCCGGCTTGCGAAGCGGAGACACAACAGATACACCGTTCTGATCTGTCCTGCACGGGGACAGATATTAACAGATACAACACCGTTCTGAGCCTCTGGTCCATCCAGAGAGACAACAACAGATCCCATGATCTGAGTCTACAGCTTGTGAGGCAGCAACAGAGACGACTACGTTTTAAGCCTCCAGCTTGTGAGAAAAGAGACATCAACAAACACTACGTTCAGAGTTTCTGTCCAGTGAGACAGTGACGACATCTGCAACAAGGTTAAGCTTAGGAGAGCAAACCTTCACTCCAAGGTACCTTCGTCTGCGTGTTCCAGATTGTTAAGGACCTTCTGCACCTACACCAGGGCCTCATCTGCGTGTTCCAGATTTTAGGACCCTTTGGTGCTCCAGGAGATCAGCATCCCACAGAGCTTCGTGTTCAAGACTGTTGAAACAGATTCTGGCTCCTCTCCCCACTGCATTGTCACCCAGCACAACCAGTGGAAGGCGTCACCGTCATCGGACTCAACCAAGTGGAACGTAAATATCACTTAACCAAACCTCTTTCCAGAGACCTTGGCATTGTTGTATATTATCAGTATATAGTTTCCTAATTCCTATTAGATTCAATATAGCTGATGTTAGTCAATAACAAATAATCTCTCGTTTATTTGTTTGGTGCATAATAAGGTTCTCCACTAGAGCCCTGCGCGGGACTGATTTCCTTAACCCGCACCCGCCCGCTCCCGCTGAATGTCTGACCAGGACCGCCTGCTCCCGCAACCCGCGTGTTCCACTCCCGCCCGCGCCCGCAATGTTTGTGTCCAAACCCGCCCGCTCCCGCGGTCTTTCTCTCAGAGCTTGTGAAAACAGGCCTAAACAATACTCTCAGACTAAATTCGTTCAAGTTAACATCCAGAATAACAGACTTTAAACATGATTGCGTTTATAAGAAAGTAGCCGCAAAAACAAAGCACCACACGTGATAAAAACATTGGGTATTTTTCTTTATTAGCGTTATAAAACATTAACCGTTAAAACAAAACCATACACACTCACCGAACGATTAACTAAACAAGCAGTTTAAATAACAGTTTAAGTAAATAAGCCAAAGCACAAAACGAAATAACTTTAACTTATTAAATAAACACCTGTACATAGGACTTACAAAGTAGACTAGATGTAGCCTACTTTAAACAAATTAAATATAAAACGAAATAATAAAATAAATAGAATGCCTTAACAGGCTATTGCAAAAAAGAAAATAATAATATACTAATAAATAAAAATAACGTAGCCTACTTAAACTAATGATCACTGGGCCTTGCATTAGGCTACTTACTCCAGGAAAAGTATATTGAACTAACACTTTAAGTTGGGTGAACTAACACTTTAAGGGGATTTCCCATGATGGCGCTAAAACAACTTCCTTGTTCTGATTCATTCATAAAGACAGTTTTGCTTCCATCTAATGCTGTAAAAATGTAATTTCACTTAAGTCCATATCACGATCCCTTTCTCAATAACAACTACGACATTTTATTTATGTAAAATAATATTTATTGAACAACAATATTTAAATTAACAACAAAAGCCATTATAAAAGACAACAGGAAATAAACACAAGCAAACAGTTCTGCCACACTGCAAAAACAGAAATCTAAGAAAGTAAAAAAAATCTTATTTCTAGAAAATAAGTCTTGTTTTTTGCCATAAAAGATAAAAAGTCTTATAAAATACATTGCACACTAGCTCATAAATCTTAATTTAAGAAAACTGGTCTTCTTCTGTCTTGACAAGTAAATATTAACTAATTTTGAGGTAGATTTTACCAGAAACAAGTGACAGCTATAAAGTGCAAGTTTTGGTGCATGTTCAATTAGAGTATTGTGCTAATTTTAAGGATAATACCATCCCTAAAAATTCTAATTTCAAGAATCTTAATTAAGAAAGGTTAAAGATGTTATTTGTTGTTGTTTTAGTGATCTTCTGTTTGTGTCCGTTCATGTATTTGAAAATTCAATTAAGACAAATTGCTTGTGTGAATATAAACACTTGGTCAAAAAGTGATTTGATTCTGATTTACTATATTTTGCATCATCAACAAACATACAACAATGAATTTACTGTATGCAGAACAATCATATTTACAAAGTAACAGATTTATTTATCCCTGGGGCTGTCAAAACAGACAGTACTTAACATGAGTATTAAAGTTTGTCTAAGGAATATTCTGGGTGAGCTCATTAGCAGCATTTGTTGATGAGCACAAAAAAGGGGTTTGATCAACATTGTTGTCGATTGAGCTCAACTTGTATTGAAAGCAGATTATTCCAAAACATCACAATGATAAATGAAAGGCAAAAAATTGTTATACATCAAAAATAAGTCAAAGGGTATTCAATTTAGAACAAACCCATAAATCCTCACACATTTGAGGCTTTATGTAATTCAGTCACATCTCCAAGGTAATATTTCATAGGGACGTATGTAATGTCCCTGTGAATGAAACTGTAATACGGTGTGAAGTCTACATTTACTAGTTCAGTTGCCTCTGCCAGGTTGGGAACCTCAATTTTATAAGACATGTAGTCTCTATCAAAACAGACTGTACTGTACATCTGACATTCAAAACATACAAAGATGAATTTATGACGAATATGTTCCTCACGTCCAAATTCGGGTAGACTGCTAGCATTTGCCATACACACTAGTAATGTTTTTTCACGAATGTATTTGTTTCCATTGAAGTAATCCACTTAACAGACACTGCATGGTTTATCTGATCAACTCCAAAATAGTCCCTTACTTTTCCTTTTAAATACAGCATGTTTTTTACTTCTGATACTGGTCCCAATACACATTCACTGGCAAAAATGGGGTGGTTGGAACTGTTTACATTCTGACAGCATTCAAACATTTGGTTATGCTTAATCAAAGACTTACAGACATTTTTGAAATTTACTTTTGAAACCCATTTTTTAAAGAAACAATGTTTGGATTCGAACCTCATGCACATGTGACGGAGCATTGGGTCCCAACAGTTTAATCTGGGATGGAACATGAATCAAGTAATGCTGTTTAGGTGTAATGTTGTTCTCTGAGAAAAGATCCTTAAAATGTTTAAGATGCTGTTCAATAAGTACTTTCAACTTGTCAATAGTCTCAAGGCTAATAACAGGTGAAAACAAAATTTGAACAATCTCCAGAAGCTCAAGAATGAAGGAAAAATATGCAGTACCTTTAATCACATCCAACAGAAAGGGCAATATTTTGAGGAAAACAAGCATTTGACCTGATGACTGCTTCAGTTTGTTGTCATTGGAAGCTAATGTACTGTACGCAATAGGGCTAGGCCTATCTCTAGTATCTTGTGAGATATGGGATGATATCATTTGAAAACATCTAGGTCCAGTTGACCCAAAAGAACCAATTGTTTCAGCATACACTTCATTTCCAAGGGAGCAATGTCCTCAAGAATTACATGCATTATATCTTGAGTAGTTTCTTGTATTAAATTGAAGCCAGGGAAATCCATTACTTTGCTCCTTTGGTTTACTCCATATGTATTTTAAGGCTGTTCCTGAGATACTCAGTACTGGCTTTCTCAATGTCACAGCACTGTCGAATGTCTTTCCAGTGTTCTTTGCTCAAAGTTTTCTTCATTAAAAACATTTGCATGTCCTCAAAAGAACATTCACAATGTCGGCATTTACTGCACGCAAAGCCCACATCCTCTTTAAATCCACACAACTCATGTTGAGCTAAAGTATCTCCACATATGGAAACCACTGCTCTATATATCTCATGTTCACCACATGGAAGATGAATCTTCACGCCATTATAGCTTTACCAAGTCCTCATGCAGTCTTGCCAATATGGCATCAACTCCACATTCTGAGAGTTGACTTTGCTTTGCAATAGCAAGAAGGCGGATTGAAGCTAATTTTGACCTGTACTTTGGATTAATGTTTCCCAAAGTGTAGTAAAACATGAGCAACTTATTCTTTGAAGTGAGACCCAAGTGGATTGCAAATTTTCGATTTCATCCGAATAAAGGATTATCTGTAAAGCAGAGGGTCTAGAAGAAAATAAGGGTGTGAAAGCATTAGTTCGCCATCTATGATGTCTAAAATTTACCATCTAAATTTCCACTGCTGCATTTCTGAGATCTACCATTTATCATGGCAAAGATTTTTGGTGAGACAGCAATTGTTCTAAACTCTTTATCAGGGGTATATAATGGAAACATTTGTTTTTTATTGCAAGGTCTCTTCGTTTTTATCTTTTCTGACAACATACTGCTAATCCGACTGAAACCTCTTCTGCTTCCACAAAACTGTCTTAACTGTCAGGACACAAAACTGTCCTGTCTATATGACGTTGAAACTGCAGCAAATGGATCTGTAAAGGAGTCAAAGAGTCCCAAAGCTTCTTGTTGAAGTTCACTTCCGGCATGTCTGTTGAATACTGTTTGTAGCTGACTCCTCAAGCTGTTCAGTAACTGAGCTTGATACTCCTGAACCGCAGCCACAACATCATTCACACCACTCTGAAAAAAACAAAACAAAAACAAAACATTAATTAGCAGAGAAATACACTGAACATTACAACATCACTGAATAGATCATTAATGTGTCTCAGTAACAAAGTTTTTTGTCAAGTTTTAATAATTCTCTCTCCTCTTTTGATGTTGTGAGAAATCTGTCTGTCAGCTGAGAGACAAACTGGAGGATTTCTGTAAAGAGGAGTTCAAGAAGATCTTGTCAGTGGTAAAGTCCTGGATTCATCTGCTCTCAGAAATGATCCTCATGTAGAAGATTAGAAATGTCTTAGGAACGGCAGGGATCATTTTTCTCTTGACATGATCACACTCTTCATGTCTGTTGATTTCCACAGTCACTTTCACCAACATTGTTCCCAGGACCAGGAACACTTCCTACAATGTAAGTCACTGAAAAAACAAGCAGAAAAACTCATGAGTGTGTTCATGTTCTTCCTGTAGAAGGAGAAAGAAACACAGAAGAGTTTTAGAGTTGATCATGTAAATGATGATTGCACAGGATATCTGGTAAACTGTACTGAGACACTGATGATATATGAACATGAAGAGTTCAGATACATTAAAAGATCAGATTCATAATTCCTGATTCTGATGTGTTTTATCTCCATCAGATTCTCATCAGTTCACTCTGGATCCAAACACAGTGAATAAACGCCTATGTCTGTCTGAGAGGAACAGAGTGATTACATTCTGACACAGAGCAGCTGTATCCTGATCATCCAGACAGATTTGATGTGTCAGGTGTTGTGTAGAGAGAGTTGTGTGTGGACACTGTTACTGGAGATTGAGTGGAGTGGGAATATTGTGCATATATCATATCATATAAGAGAATCAGGAGGAAGGGACGGCGTTGTGAGTGTTGGTTTGGATATAATGATCAGTCCTGGAGTTTGTTCTGCTATCGCTCCAGTTCCTCATTCAGACACAAAAAGAAAGAGACTAAACTCCCTGTAGAGTCCATCAGCAGTAGAATAGGAGTGTATGTGGATCACGTGCAGGAACTCTGTCCTTCTACAGATCTCTGGAGACCAATGATCCTCATCCACAGTCCAGACCATATTCACTCAACCGCTCTATCCTGGTTTTATTTATTATACTGGATCATCAGTGAAACTGTGTTGATGAATCAGAATAGACTGTAGAGAGACTCTACCCATAATGCTTTGAGCTGCATGATAAATCAGTAACAGTGAGATGTTGTAGAGTCTCTTACTTTCTCTTCATTACATTAAAGGATTAGTTCACTTTCAAATAAATTTTCCCGATAATTTACTCACCTCCATGTCATCAAAGATGTTCATGTCTTTCTTTCATCAGTCCAAAAGAATTAAGGTTTTTTGAATGAAACCATTCCAGGATTATTCTCCTTATAGTGGACTTCAAATGGCCTCCAAACGGTTGAAGGTCAAAATTACAGTTTCAGTATTCTTCAAACGCTTACGCCGTATGTCCTACGCGCCTTCCCTATTCAACTTACGGAAAGAACGAGGTGCCAGTTTAGTTTTTTCCGTAAGTAGAATATGGAAGGAGTAGGACATACGGCGTAAGCTTTTTAAAGAATACGGAAAGCGGATGCACGTACAAGCGATCATTTGAGTTTATAAAGTATATACTGTTGTAATTTTTTCGAAAATGACTGATCGTTTCTCTAGATAAGACCCTTATTCCTCGTCTGGTATCATTTAAAGCCCTTTGAAGCTGCAGTGAAACTGTAATTTTGACCTTCAACCATCTGGAGGCCATTGAAGTCCACTATAAGGAGAATAATCCTGGAATGTTTTCATCAAAAACCTTAATTTCTTTTCGACTGAAGAAAGAAAGACATGAACATCTTAGATGACAACATCTTAGATGATGACGGGCCGCTGGATGACAGCATGTCCCTAGTGGCCTCAGACACCGAGGATTGGACAGGCTCAGCCCACGACCCCCGCCAGAGCTTCAATAGACACCGAGCTCATCCATGTTCTATCTAAAACCGTCGAGGAGCTCGGTTTAGAGTGGTCTGTGCCTGAAGAGCCCACACGCAGCCGCTTAGATGAGTGGATCCTGCCGGGATGCCGACAGGTCTCACCTCAGCGATCTGCACCTTTCTTCCCGAAGGTCGATGATGAGCTCACCAAATCGTGGCGCACCCCCTATTCTGCCCGACTCCGCTCATCTACCTCTCTCACCTCTGTTGATGGTGTTGAACAGAAGGTCTATGAAAAGCTGAAGCTGTGGCTGAGCACCTCTGCCCGTCTACTGCCATGGGATGGAAGTCAAAGGCCGTTCATCCATCTGCGTTACACTCTATGGCTGTGCTTCAAGTGTACCAGGCAAAGCTCCTCCGTGCCATGGATGAAGCTGGACATGACCCGGCAGTATTCAGGCAGCTGTGCAGTGCAAAACATGCCACCAAACCTACGGCTCAGGCTATCGGTTGATCGATGTTGCTGGAGCGCCATTTATGGATCAATTTAACGGAGATCAAGGACTCGGACAAGACTGTCTTCCTCGACTCCCCGATCTCCCCCACTGGCCTCTTTGGTCCCACCGTTGATGGAGTTTGCTGAACACTTCACCGCTGTGCAAAAGTCGTCCCAAGCCATGTGACACTTTTTGTCAAAGCATTCCAGCTCCTCTGCTTTGAGTCTCCACAGGTCTGCGCCAACTCAGCAGCCCTCCAAAGCTTGCGCCACCAGCTGATCCCGGCCCAAGATAGTGCTGGACCCTGCGCCTCAGAAGTCATCCTGATATCACTGACAGGAAGAGGAGGGGGCTAAGTCTCGCTGCGGCCAACCCCCCCAGCCTCGTTTATTTTTCCCGTCACCTCGTTCAGTTCCAGGTGTGTTTGTTTCATGCATAGGGCCCGTTCAAGCACCCATGCAACTAACCGCTGTGATAGCAGGCAAAATAATAAACAAACAGACTCAAAAAGAGAGCAAATTTCCTCTTCCGTTCCCCACAAGCACTGTGGTTCCTTACAGCGCCCATTGCTCAAGCCAATCCAACCCCTTGTCACATGGTCAGAGGCCTGGCAGGCCATCCCCAGAGTGTCAAATTTGGGTATTGGGTATAACAGAACAAGGTTATGTACTCCAATTCACTCAAAGGGCCCCGTTATTCAACGCCATGGTCCCCAACTCCATGATGATCAACGACATTCACGTCCTGTGCTCCGAGGTGGAATCTCCCGAGTGGGGATTCCCAAGGAAATCCTCACTGATCAGGGCACGGCGTTTATGTCACGGACGTTACGCGAACTTTACGAATTATTGGGCATTAAATCGATTCGGACCAGCGTCTTTCACCCACAAACGGACGGGCTGGTCGAACGGTTTAATCGCACACTTAAGACAATGATTCGTAAATTCGTTCAGGAAGACGCCAAAAATTGAGACAGATGGTTGGAACCCCTGTTGTTCGCTGTGCGAGAGGTCCCGCAAGCCTCCACGGGGTTTTCCCCCTTCGAGTTGCTCTATGGTCGCCAGCCCAGGGGGGTGCTGGACGTCATAAGAGAGACTTGGGAGGACGGACCTTCTCAATCTAAAAACGAAATTCAGTTTGTGATGGACCTGAGAACAAAACTCCACACTTTGGGGCGGCTCTCTATGGAGAATTTGTTACAGGCCCAGGACAAACAGAGCCGGCTGTATAACAGGGGAACCAATTTGCGTAAATTTGCACCGGGAGATAAAGTGCTTGTATTACTCCCAACGTCAAGTTCAAATTACTTGCAAAGTGGCAAGGACCGTTTGAGGTCACACGGCAATTTGGAGAGCTCGATTATGAGGTAATACGCTCAGATAGGAGAGAGCACGTCAAATTTATCACCTCAATCTCCTAAAAAAATGGAATGAGGGAGAATCAGTGATGCTGGCGACGGTGATTAGCGGAGAGGATGATCTTGGACCAGAAGCGAATATAAAAAAACAATCTCTCGCTCTGGCCCCAGGGGTAGATCACCTCTCGCCCTCCCAACTCATTGATTTGACTACGTTACAGGCAGAGTTTGCTGACGTGTTTTCTCCCCTACCTGGTCGTACAAACCTCATGCAGCACCATATCGAGATAGAGCCGGGCGTGGTGGTTCGCAGCCAGCCTTATCGCTTGCCTGAACACAAGAAAAAAGTAGTTCAGGAAGAATTAGGTGCGATGCTTGAAATGGGGTTAATAGAAGAATCCAACAGTAACTGGGCGAGCCCGATAGTTTTGGTTCCTAAGACAGACGGCTCAGTGCGGTTCTGTGTGGATTTTCGCAAGGTGAATGCTGTGTCGAAATTCGACGCATATCCAATGCCGCGGGTTGACGAATTGCTTGACCGGCTTGGTTCGGCTCGTTTTTTTTCGACATTGGACTTAACAAAGGGTTATTGGCAGATCCCCTTGTCTCCATTATCCCAAGAAAAAACAGCTTTCACGACGCCGTTTGGATTACACCAATTTGTTACACTTCCTTTCGGGCTGTTCGGGGCACCGGCTACCTTTCAGCGGCTGATGGATAAGGTGTTGCGGCCCCATGGTGCATATGCGGCTGCCTACCTAGATGATATCATTATATTTAGTAATGATTGGCAGCGGCATATGCAGCATGTGAGGGCGGTATTGAGGTCGCTGAGAGGAGCTGGGCTCACGGCCAACCCGAAGAAGTGTGCGATTGGGCGCGTGGAGGTAAAGTATCTGGGTTTTCACTTGGGACATGGGCAGGTGCGTCCTCAAATTGATAAGACTGCAGCAGTTGCGACCTGTCCGCGTCCCAAGACCAAAAAGGAGGTAAGACAGTTCTTGGGGCTGGCGGGATATTATAGAAGGTTTGTGCCTAATTATTCGGACCTCACCAGCCCCTTGACTGATCTTACTAAAAAGGAAGCACCAGATACGGTCCAGTGGACGGAGCCGTGCCAGCAGGCGTTTACCCAAGTAAAGGCTGCTCTGTGTGGCGGGCCGTTGCTTCATTCTCCTGATTTCTCTCTCCCTTTTTTGTTGCAGACGGACGCATCGGACAGGGGGCTGGGTGCTGTCCTGTCCCAGGAGATAGAGGGGGAGGAACGGCCGGTGCTGTACATTAGTCGTAAGCTCTCTAAGAGAGAGACTAAGTACAGCACCGTGGAGAAGGAGTGTTTGGCCATCAGGTGGGCTGTCCTCACCCTCCGCTATTATCTCCTGGGACGGGAATTCACCCTCTGTTCGGACCACGCTCCCCTGCAGTGGCTCCACCGCATGAAGGATACCAACGCGCGGATCACTCGTTGGTATCTAGCTTTACAGCCTTTTAAGTTCAAGGTGGTCCACAGGCCGGGTGTTCAGATGGCTGTGGCCGATTTCCTCTCCAGAAATGGGGGGGGGGGGGGGGGGGGGGGGGGGGGGGGGGGGGCTGCAGTCCGGATGGCTCCCCGGCCTGAGTCGGGCGGTGGGGGTATGTGGCAAGGGGGGCGTGGTTTAGCGAACCCTGCAGCGGGGGAGAGCGTCAAGAGAGGCGCGGTGAGTGAGTGGGTTAAGCGCAAATAACAAACACCTGACTCTTGTTGCAGTAATTGGCGTGGAGAGAGTATAAAACACCAGGAGAAAGGAGCGAGGGAGAGAGAGAGGGATGCTGGCTGCCACACTCCAGGACTGTTGCATTTATTTTTTGTTGGAGTGCATATTGTTGATTTGTGACCATTTTGTGCCTGTCTGCACACTATTTTGTTTATGATTGAAATAAGAGCACCAGTAGTCAAAAGCCGACCCTGTTGTCTTCCCTCCTACAACACAACATTGTTACATAGTATTCAACATTTGAAGTGGATCAAAAAAGTAACTACTGTGACTTATTGACAGTTTATTTATTGAACAAAAATTAATTATTTTTTTAACAAACTAAACTAAAAATAGTACAAATGTTGCTCAAGTGATTTGAACAAGTATTAACTTAGACATCATTAAAACATTATTTTAGCTAATGCTTTTTGTCTTTTCCAATACTTTGTGCCTTTTTAATATTTGTATCAATACTTTGTGTCTTGCCACCTCATACATTTATACGATTTTTAAACAAACTACTTTTAATTATTATTTTTTTACACAAAATATGTTGCTGTGTCAATGTTCAATAAAAACATATATATACAAAATTATATGAAAAGTAAAGATTCTGAAGGTATTGAATGAGATCCCATAAATTAATATAGCTTTACAGTAATAACAATAAATATTACATTTTATTATATGATATGATTAATATCATTTTTTAAAAATATGATGGTTTCTCTAAAGTGGACACATGATTATTATATATGATATTTACCATCTGAATCTAAAAATGTTATCAACAAACAAGTTGGGGAATGGGCCTCAAGCACAGTGCCTGCAAACTGTGCTGTCAGTGGGAGTTTTCAAAACTTCCCAGGGAATTCGCCTTTGAGGTTTGCATTTCTGAGACTGGTCGGTTCAGATATCTGTGAAAAGCACATCTCATTAGTTTACAGTGGTTTTAGCAATGAACACAGAAACACGGAAACAGCATACCATCCAAAGCCGGAATGTGCACCCTTTTCAAGAATGTAACTTATATAGTCTCACATGAGGCATCAATCAACATCAAGTACAAAACACCATAATCAAACTACTGATTTGTAGGTTCCTATAGTTTAACTGGTAATGGTGCTAACAACACCAAGGTCAGGAATATGATACCCATACTAAATTCTGATCCAGTGTAGATTCTGAATGATTTATTGCTTTGGATAAAAGTGTTTACCTAATGTAAATATAAAGTAATTTCTTAAAACTGCAAATTGGGTCAATCAAAGAACTAATTTAACTATGCCAAATGAACGTTTCTACACAAAGACAGCTTTATCCTAAATGTAAACTGTTCAGTATTGATCTGCCTTTTTTTTGCTCCTTTCTCATTATATAACCAACCTTCCTTAAAGGAAAGATGTCATTTATAAGTATACTTTTAACTCCTGTTTAACTATAAACCTAGACTTACTTTAATTCCAAATCCCACCCCACCCCAATCACAACCAACTAAAACAATAGCACCATTTAATATTTCAGCATTATTTCAGTCTGAAGCTATTCTATTTACTAGTTCTTCATGTCATTGTTTTTCTTACACAAGTAATTAAATTACAAATAATTTGTATATTGTATGTTGTTTTTGAGATTATGACCTGTTGTCAGTAACAGGATTTTCTCATACGGAAATGGAAAAAAAAAAATTAAGAAACCACAACAACCCACCAAACCACTAATGACTGAAAGTGAAATGACGGATGAAAAGCTGACTTTCACAACAAATGTTCTAAAAATGGTTATAATTAAAATCTTTTGCAGTTTCGCTACTAAGCAAGCTCATACATAATAGCACCTACACTTGCAGTCAAAATGATTCAACCCCACAGAGACTGTAACAAGTAATGAAATGTAAGATTTTCTAAAGATAGAGTATATATATATATATATATATATATATATATATATATATGCATTGATGTCAATAATTTTTTTTTATTTGGATTTTTTCGAAATACAGATATACAAAAAATATCAGTGAGCTGGAAGCTTTTGCACACAAGAAATGGAGTGTCAGAAGCTTTTCGGAAACAAAACTACAACACTATTGCTTCCAATTTGAATGAAATAGGATTGGATAAGTTTATTGATCATAATTTTTCAGAATTGTATACAATTGATTGCTCTGGTCTAAGATGATATCATTTACATTTATGCATTTGGTAGACGCTTTTATCCAAAGCGACTTACATTGCATTATACCATAATTTGTATCTGAGGTCAGTATCTTTCTGAGATATCACATGAAAGATGTGGAAATAAATTCCACCAGCCCCGTCTGTGGTGTGTTAAGCAAAGTACCAAATTCTGCTCTATTCAACAGATTTGGACCAGGTTTTGTCCATCTCTCCTGCCACCTACAAGACAAAAGCACAAAGGCAACCTGGAGAAAGCAAAAACATAAAACAAAACACACCCACACACCGTAACAAGGTCTTGATAAAGGACACACCCTGAAGTTTTTAAAATCTTTCTGCACTCAAGCTCATTTCTGCATATTAGGTTTTGAAATGATGCTCATCACTCCACTCTTACTTACCAAAGGTAAGATCAGTTTGTATTGCATGATGTATGTTACTTTACGTACATAAATTGTATTGTCACATGTTGGGTTAGCTAGCTATGCTGAAGCTATGATCGTTGAAATGTTGGAATTCTGTTACAATTAAGGAATGCAACATATTGTTCAATATCTTTCAGATCAATTATGAAAATTATCACATCAGTTAGAGGTTTGCATGCTTGATTCTAAGCCCCAGAGGCTGAGCAGAAAATTCAGGACTCAAAACGGTGGGTTAAACTGTCATTTTATTTCCGCAAGTCCAGATACTGGATATATTTTATATACATTTTTAATTGTGTAACATCATAAGGTTGTACTTAACACTATTACTTTATTATTAATCAAATATTATTTCATTATTACTTTATAGAGCCACCATGTCAATTTGGTATATCCCTATGATCACTCTAGCCAGTCATCTGGATCATCTTCAAATACATCACACGCATTCAGCAAAGTAGAGACTAAAAACAAAAAAGCCGAGGAAAATGTACAAACTGAATGTTCTGAAGAAGATTCAGACTCTCTTGGCTCAGAATTACAGGAAATGATAACTGGCTCTCCAGCTGCAGAAAAAACAAACAAACTGAAAAGTAAACTGAAGGAGTTGGAGAATGTTACACTTAACATCGCTGTAACCGGGATGACAGGGGCAGGAAAGTCTTCCTTTGTCAATGCCTGAGAGGAATTGGTAATGATGATGGGAGAGCAGCTCCCACAGGAACAATTGAGACAACCATGAAGCCAGACATGTACTTACATCCTTTCATGCCAAACGTCAAAATCTGGGATCTGCCTGGAATTGGTAGTCCAAAATTTAGAGCGAAGAAGTACCTGAAAGATGTCAAGTTCAACACGTATGACTTCTTTCTCATAGTGACCTCTGAAAGGTTTAGGGAGAATGACATAGAGCTGGCCACAGCGATCCAGAAGAGCAATAAGCTATTTTATTTCATTCGCACTAAAATTGACAATGACGTTCGTGCTGAATCACAAAAAAAAAACTTTGATGAGCAGACATTGCTCAATAACATCCGAGAAGATTGTAAGTCCAACCTGCTGAAAGTCGGAGTACCCAAAAATTCTAGTATCTTCATTTCAATTGGAAAATATGACTTTCAGAAGCTGATCAACAGCCTCGAGGATGAACTTCCTGAGAACAAAAGATTTGCTCTCATTCAGTCTCTGCCCGTTTATTCTCTAGAAGCCCTGGCAAAGAAGAAAAAGTACTTTAAGAAAATGATTTGGCTGAATGCCTTTGCGGCCGGGGTCGGGGCGATGCCTCCACTCCCAGGATTGTCAGTGGCCTGTGATTATGGTATCATGAAGAATTTCTTTCAACAAGTCTCTACCAGCTACGGCTTATCAAATGCAGCCCTAGAGGTGCTATTAGAACGAGTGAACAAACCGGTGGAGCAACTGAAATCTGTTATGACATCACGCTTCAAAGATGGAGTCACTGATAAGATTGTACTAAATATGTTGTCTAAACCAGTCATTGCTGTAGCCAAGACACTGGGGACCATAATGGCTCTTCTGCCAGGAGGAGCTCTACTGGCGGGAGGGGCAGCTATCATCTCTGTGCACCACCTGCTTAACAAGGGACTGAATGAGATGACAGAAGACACCAAAAATGTTCTTGCTGCATCACAACTTGCCTAATATAAGACACAAATGAGCCTCAGACAGGCTCTGATTTTATATAACAATTAACAGAACCAGCTCTGATGTTGCCTTTCTTGAATGAATACTAAAGAAAAATCTATTAGAAAGTAAACTTAGTAGTTTATCCATATGTTCTTCTTTGTAATTATGATTAAAATAAAAATTCTTGGAAATGTGATTCAGAGCATATAAAAAAATAAATAAAAAAATTGTTTTTCCAATGTATGTCAATTTTATGTGTCTGTTTATAACAATGTATTTACTGTATAATGCATGCTGAACTTTGTGCAAGGAATAAAATATTGTTTTCACTGTGTGTAATTTAGTTTATTATAAGTCTTATCTCATTGGTTTTCCAATCTCATCAAAAACTTTAAAAACTACAATAACACAGACATGTTTAAGTAGAAATAATTTATCTTCCCTAACAATTGTTGCAACTAATGTTGTAGATAGGCCTGAAAAGGTCAACTAATTCCATAGACATTGACTTTTATACTGTACAAAATTTTCTGAATTTTTACATTTTCAAAAAACATCACTTAGTATGATTTATAAGCTGTTTTCCTCATGGGAGCCAAAATGTGTCCCCAAAAGGACAAGGATTTTGGATATTGGTGGGGACATTTTGTCCCCATAATGTAGGATATACCTGAACCATACACACACATACCTGTATATGTGGTTTACAGGGACTCTTCATAGGTGGAAAGGTGGAAAGCAGTAAGTGTTCTCATAAGTGTTTACTCTGTAACAGTGGTGTGTGGTGGTGTTGTAAAATGAGGAGGCAACATCCTCATTTATGCCCCTGTTACACAATTTTCCTGGTTAAGTTAGCATTATGTAAAATATAATATAATAGAACAATATAATTCTATTTGCATTCATTATCCCAATAACTAATAACACAGTATATATATATATTATTTATAAACTAATACTCAGCTTTTCTTTTTAATAGTCAATTTTCAGCAGTCATCAAGCTTGTACTCACTCAGATACAAAGATATACCTTTAATTTCACTATTGCTCACTAAAACCCCCCGCAGTAATCATGTTTTCAGGCCATTTTAAGTTTGATTTTGACATGAAATAAAGCGGTGATATCTAAGTGACAGTAGTTTACTTACTTTTTAATTAGTCTTCCCATTAACGCCATCACTGTCTTCATTCAGGCCGATTCAACAAGAACACACACGAAAAAAAGAGGCGGGATTCATCGCATGAACCAGTCATGTCCAAGCATAAACTGATCATATCCAATCATAGCGCGATGGAGGCACTGCCTCCTCTCACGTGACTTTCCCCAATTCATTCTCAATTACCCTTTTTTCAGGTTCCAGCATGGCACCAGTGTTTGGCCTCACCGCTGTGGCTGAATGTTTATCCCATCTAGTTTTATTTGTTTTCTGCACTATATTGCTGTTAAGTTTGTCCACAAATGTCTGTCTGCTGCATGAGTGTATGATCGCCAAACAATGCTTTCGATCCAATCCTACATAGAGGAGTGTGGCGGCGTATGTACTTGGAGTGGTCTGGGTGCGTCTTCAAGCCCCGTTCATATGTCCATCTACACCTGTTGCCTGTATGCGGAATGGAGAAGAACTAATGCAACACACAGAGAAGCGGCGGAGAAGGCAAGGAAAAAGGGCCGGGAGGCAGGTACATCTTAAAAAGATCCTGTAGCTGGGGCTTGTTGATGGTGGCTTCAGATCGCCTAGTCTTTGTGCTGTCTTCCCTGACGTCCCTACGGCATTGGTTTATGGAAATGGGGTTTATCATTGAAACACATGATTATGACTGTTTTGTGCAGCGTCTTCGGTATGGTATTTGTTTTATGCATATTTTATGATGCAAACCAATGATTAACGTAAACTAACCTATACCAAGTTTGGTGCCTATGAGTTTGTATTTTAAAGATTTAAATGCGGGTGTATATGATATATTGATACATGTGCAACACATCAGAAGAATCTTTAATAGTTTCTTCTTTAACAACTCAGCCAGTTTAATCATGCTCAAAGACAAGAGCCATAAACTCCCCCACAAAGGAAGTTCCCGGTACAGAAATTCCAATTTGCTCATTGGTCAGGTCCACCCAAATTGGTGTGGCTCCTCCAAGACCTTAAGAGGAGATACACAACTCCGACTCTCTCGCTTCTTCGACAGACTCAAGAAATCTCCTGCTGAGTTGGATCTCTAGACAAGGGCTTAATAAACTTTTGTAAAAACCTAAAATTCAACCAAAAATTTTTGACTTGTAGCTCCAAATCAGCTCCATCCCATAATGACATGAGTTATTTGTTTCATGCTTACTTAAGCCATAACTGACTGTTTACTTGGATATTCTGAAAGTTGGGAATTTTTGAGACAATGTCTGAATTTGTCCATTTAAGTGCAGGGAGACGTGAAAGAGAATTCATTTTATTATTTGCATGCTGTCTGTGAGTGTCACAGACACTCCAGGCTCTAGTCTCACCCAATCACAACGCACTCCCTCACCAGAATACTAACCACGCACACCTGACACTCATCACCATCCTCATCAGCTGCACTACAAAAGACACTCACAGGCACTCAGTCACTGTCCGGTCTCGTTAACACATAGCACTGCTATGCTTACCTCAAGGACTCCTCTAACGACTACTTACCTGTCTCCAGTGTTCTCCAAGATCCCTAGTGTTCTCCTCGCCTCCTGTGAGTGTCTCTGTGTCTCGTCTGCTCCACGTCTGCCTGCCATCCATGATCCCTGGAAAAACAAGACAAGTATCACTTACAAGAATATCATCTGCCACAAACTTCACCTGCATTCACTTACCTGCACTCTACATTCCCATCTGGTTGTTCAATAAAAGACTCTTAACTTTATATCTGTGTCTCAGTCCCCTTCTGTATGTAACAGAAGACCGGACCAACACCGTCTGAACAGCCACGATGAGCACTCCAGATCCATTTCAAGACCTTGTGGATGCACTTCGCCACACTCTTACCAGCACTTCCACAGCAACACCACCAGCGACCACTTCCGCATTCACCGCTGCATCTCCTTCACCACCTACGATCGCCAGTCCCATGGCCAAACCGGCGCCCTTCTCTGGCTCGGCGGAAGACTGCAACGGATTCATTCTGCAGTGTTCGCTGGTCCTGGAGATGCAACTGCACTTGTATCTCAATGACAACACTAAAGTGGCCTTCATAATCTCTCAACTCGAAGGAAAGGCTCTTCACTGGGCAGAACCACTTTGGACACAGAAAAGTCCTGTTGTGCAATCTTTTTTAAGTTTCATCGCCCATTTCAAAGAAGTCTTCAGAAAACCAGCCTGGGATTCATCTATCGGTGAGAGATTATGCAAACTGAAACAAGGTTCCATGTCTGTGTCTGATTATGCTCTCCAGTTTCGAACCCTAGCTGCAGCAAGTGGTTGGAATGAACAAGCCCTTATTACCACCTATTGTCAAGGCCTTGAACCACATGTGCGGTTGCATCTCGCTGCATACAAGGATTCCATCAGGCTCAAAAAATTCATCCAGTTATCCATCAGATTCGCCACTCGTATGCAGCTGTGCCTCGAAGACCACCAGGATCAGCTGTTGTTCCCATCTATCCTCCGCCAGTAAGAATCCATCAGCCACCCAGGACCAGCCAATGAACCCATGCAAGTTGTATACTCACATCTTTCGTCCGCTGAGCGACAGAGGAGGCTGACCCAGAATCTCTGTTTGTATTGCTGCCGCTCTGGGCATTACATCTCTGAATGCCCCACACGTCCAGTGTGGCCAATGATGAGTGTTATCCTGCCTCGTTGAATAAGCTGAAACCACTCACTATTGTTGTAAACCTTACTGCTGTTGATTTCTGTCTTTCAGTCAAAGAGCTTCTCGATTCTGGGTCAGCTGGAAACTTCATCTCCGGAGCCCTCTGTCGCCAGCTCAAATTCCAGACCATCGCCACGCCGAAGGTTTACCAAATCTACTCAGTAACTGGAAAACCCCTTCATCAAGTACGTTATAGTGTTGGACCTCTACACCTCCAAATCGGCGTTCTCCATAAAGAAGAGATCCACCTGCTGGTTCTGGAGGAGTCAACGGCTGACATGATTCTAGGGCGCCCCTGGCTAGAGCAGCACAGCCCCATCATCTCCTGGAGGACAGGAGAGATCCTGAAGTGGGGTAACCAATGTTTTAATGACTGTTTTCCTGAGTTTCCTGTTCCAAGTCTTCCAAATTCCAAAGAAATCCAAGTCTGTTCTACTCCTGTGGAAAATGACTGTTTTCCTGAGTTTCCTGTTCCAAGTCTTCCAAGTTCCGAAGAGATCCAAGTCTGTGCTACTTCTGTGGAAAGTCCACTCGAGAAATGTTCAACAGACATCCCTGCCTGTTACTCCCACTTCATCGATGTCTTCTGTCCTCAAGAAGCCTCCAAACTGCCTCCTCACTGGCCATGGGACTGTGCAATCGACCTCATCCATGGTGAGCCAGTGCCCAGAGGGAAAATTTACTCCCTCTCCATCCCAGAGGAGAAGGCCATGGAGGAGTATATAAATGAAGCTCTGTCGCAAGGCTACATACGCCCATCTACTTCCCCTGCTGCTTCAAGCTTTTTCTTTGTGGCGAAGAAGGACGGAGGCTTGCGGCCCTGCATCGACTACAGAGATTTAAATAAGATCACCATAAAATTCCGGTATCCACTTCCTCTCATCCCATCAGCGCTGGAACATCTATGCGGCGCCACTGTGTTCACCAAGTCAGACCTCCACAGCGCATACAACCTCATCAGAATACGTGAGGGGGATGAGTGGAAGACAGCGTTTGTGACCCCTACTGGCCACTATGAATAACTTGTCATGCCGTATGGACTTGTCAACGCCCCCTCCGTATTCCAAGACTTTATGCATGAGGTGCTCCGGGAGTTCCTGCACAGGTCAGTCCTGATGTACATAGATAACATCTTAATTTACTCCCGGAGCATGGCCCAACATCGCCAACACGTTGCGGAGGTCCTTCAATGCCTGAGGGACTACCATCTCTATCTAAAAGCGAGAAATGCACCTTCCATCAGCCCTCAGTGCAGTTCAGTGCAGTTGGGTTATGTCATCGATCACAGTGGCATCCTCATGGAGGAGAGGAAGGTCACTGCTGTCAAAGACTGGCCCACTCCTACATCTGTTAAAGAGCTAGAAAGATTCCTGGGTTTTTCAAATTTCTACCGCAGATTCATCCGAAGTTACAGTTCCATCACCAACACGTTGACCAATCTTCTCAGAAACAAGCCCAAGTCTCTGTCCTGGACTCCAGCCACCACCCAAGCATTTGAAGCCCTCAAGACCGCGTTCACAACCGCTCCCCTCCTGGCTCATCCAGATCCAGATCTCCCTTTCGTTGTCGAGGTGGATGCGTCAACAACAGGAGTGGGAGCGGTCTTATCCCAGCAGCAGGGGAATCCCTGTAAACTCCATCCATGTGCCTTCTTCTCCCGCAAGCTCAACCCGGCGGAGGTAAATTACGATATCGGCAACCGGGGAGCTTCTGGCCATCAAGCTCGCCCTGGAGGAGTGGAGGCATTGGCTCGAGGGAGCAAAACATCCCTTTACAGTTCTAACAGACCATAAAAACCTGGAGTATCTTCGGGATGCTAAAAGACTGAATCCCCGCCAAGCAAGATGGGCTCTGTTCTTCACGAGATTCAACTTTATCATCTCCTACCATCCTGGGTCAAAGAATGTGAAAGCTGATGTTCTGTCTCGTATTCATGGTCCCGAAGAAAGCACCGACGATCCAGAGTCCATCATCCCCGAGAAACTCTTTGTCAGTCCCATTACCTGGTCCGAAGAAACGCTCTGCCTCCACCAACACTCCGCCGGGTTGCCCCCAGGGGATGGAGTACATTCCACGGACACAGTGCACTCCCCTTATCCACTCGTCACATACTTCACTGGGCACTGGCCACCCAGGGGTCAATGAAACCCTCTCGCTGTTGAAACAGCGCTTCTGGTGGCCCAACATGGCATCCGATGTCAGAAGGTACGTGCAGGGGTGCAGGGAATGTGCCATCTCAGAGAGCCCGCGACATCTTCCCTCCGGGAAACTCCAACCTCTGCCCGTTCCAAACCGCCCCTGGTGACACCTAGGAGTTGATTTTGTAACGGATCTCCCAGTCTCCAACGGATGCACCTGTGTACTGGTGATAGTAGATCGGTTCTCCAAGTCCTGTCGACTTATTCCCCTGCCTGGACTGCCTACAGCAATGGATACCGCTGAGCTTCTATTCAACCATGTCTTCAGATACTATGGACTGCCCGAAGCCGAAGAACCTCCCCTTCCTCTGATCGTGGACGATGGAGCAGCCTACCTGGTCAAAGACATCTTGGACTCCCGGTGCCGTGGTGCTCACCTTGAGTACTTGGTGGACTGGGAAGGATACGGTCCAGAAGAGCGCTCATGGGTCCCAAGGAATGATATACTCGTTCCAAGTCTTCTCGATGCCCGATTCCAGGCTGAATTAATTGGGCCAGACGCGGAAGCCATTTCCATGCTGACACTGCCGCAATCAAGCCGGTATCGGGCCGTCGCTACAGGGCAGAATCGGGCCAGATGCGGCAGCCGTAACCGTGCCGACACTGCCTCAATCAAGCAAGTATCGGGCCAACGCAAATGCGCACAGTGCGCCAGAAGCGGCCCAGCCCCATTTATACATCTACCATACTGTTCATTAATTTTTCATTTAAATTTGATACCCAGACAAAAACGCTTTCTTACATTTTAATTATATAAACTATAATACATAAACAACATTACTTAAATCTATACAAACATCACATTATTATGAAAGCAATTATATGTCCATTTGAAAAGAACTCACATGATCTGGTTGGCATGAAAACATTTTATTTACAAAACAATTACAAAACTATATTACATCAAGTAACATTAGTGTTATACAATTATGTAAATATTTACCACACTTTGAAAAATGACACACTGGTATTTACGTAATACTTAATGTATATACATTGGTAAATGGAAAAAAAATTGCTGTTGTACTTAGCAAAATAATGAGCTGAAGAACTTAGCTGAACTCTGCAGGTAGATCTCCAGGAACAGGATCAGGCACCTCTGCAGGACTTCATTACATAAAAATACTAACTCAAAAGACAAAAACAAACAACAGCTAAAAAAAATAAATACATAAAATAAACCTCCAGCTGTACAATTGAAGATTTTTTTGAAGATTAGTCTTTTATTATAAAACTGAAGATCATCTTCTTTAACAACTGCAGTGCTTGAAGGACTTGTGCTTTCGTTTCATTGACCACAATGACAGAATCAGTGATGTCTGGCTCTCCCAACGCCTCCTGAAATAAGCATAGAGGGTCCAACTGTAAGTTTCACTCAGTAGACTAAAAGTAGACCGTTACATTCACTGATACTAGCAATTCTGTTAATGCATTGAATACTTACATTTCAAGTCTTGAAGAACTGTGGGTCCTCCTCACAGGTACACCGAGGAGCACAGAGGGCTACGGTGCGTTTCATGTTGACATCATGATCACCCTTCAAAGTCAAGCAAACATTAACATGTTAAACAAGCAAGCCAACTTTATTGTATATACAGTGAAGACAGTGATGGAGGTAGTGTTGACAAATTTTAACTCACCTGAGGATTATAAACATTTAAAATCTTGTTGAAGCATGCTGTTTTCAGTGATATGGTGTAACTTTGCACAAACCTAGAAAACCAAAAACACACAAGTGTATAACCAACAGTGGATGCAGAAAAGAGAAAGTCAAGTCTGTCCATTTATCTGAGGAAACATCACGCAACTAGCAGCAACAAGCAGCTAGTAGCAACAAAAGCTGTGATTGTGTTTGTGTTGTCTATGATTTAGCAGTCATAAGCATCCGTTAGGCTTGTTGCGATAGTCGGTGTTACCGGTGATACACGGTGTTTAACCCACCTACCGGTCATAGCACTTGACCACCGTCCCCATCGTGTTGAAGTTTTAGCCTACAGCAATAAAGCACTTAATTCAGTTAGTGACTACGTGCCTTCGTAATTTAGCGTAAGCGGAACGAGCGCCGCAGTAAAGCAGCAGCCGGTGTCCGATTTCATTTATCATTTGAGGAGAGTGAGGCGAGCTAACTGGCAAAGGATGGCAGAAGATCTGGTTTCAAAGCGAAATGCAAAAGCACCTATTTGGAAATATTTTGGATTCAAACCAAATGCCAACAGGGAACCTGAAAACGTTAACGAGGCAACCTGTAAACTTTGCCTGATGAAAGTGGCAGCATCCGGAGGTAACACTTTGAATTTACACGCACATCTTCAAGCACACCACAAAAATGAAGCGGCCAAGATGGGTCCAGCGGCAAAAAAAAAAAAAATCGACCACAAAAGCCTGACACACAAACACAGCCTTCGATAAGTGGTGCATTTGCGCGATGCACAAAATATAAAAGGGACAGTGCGAGGTGGAACACGTGCACTGACGCAGTGACGAAATACATATGCAAAGAAATGGTGTCTTTTAATACTGTTGAAAAGCAATCTTTCAGAGACCTCATAACCACACTCGACAGCCAATATGAACTGCCAGGGCGTTACTATTTCACCAAAACAGCTGTCCCACGTGCCTACAACCGTGTCCGGAGTGAGTTGCAAAACGTTATTTCAACTGTTGAGCATTTTTCACTCACCACGGACATGTGGTCGAGCACAAAGATGACCCCTTATATGTCTCTGACTGTCCATTTTATTGATACTGAATGGGGACTACAATCAAAATGCCTACAAACTAGTTTTTTGCCAGAGGATCACACTGCAGCTAACTTGGCCGACGCTTTGCAGGAGGCCCTAAGTGATTGGGGATTAGACGAGAATAAAATATCTTGTATCACAACGGACAGTGGAGCTAATGTAAAAGCAGCTGTTCGTAATTTAGGCTGGCCCTGGTTAAGCTGCTTTGGGCACAACCTAAACCTAGCTGTGTCCAACACAATCGACAAGACAGAGAAAGCCCGCACAGACCGTGCTCTAGCTGTGTGTCGTGCAATAAACGGCATGTTCTCCCACAGCTGGAGAAGGAGAAGGGAACTGCAAAAAGCCCAAGCCGAGCTTGGCCTTCCTGAACACTCGCTGGTGACGGTAAGTTTATTGTAGCCTCAAATAGTTTGTGACAAAAGCATCTGTTAACAAAAAAAAAAAAACATTAAACAATGATAATAAATAATTATAATAAACCATGTTTTTAATTATTAATATTTTTATATGTTTTAATAGTGATTTGTAATATTGCATTTTTAAACGACTGGTTATAACGACTGGCTATAACAAATGTTTTTATTTTCTCCCATGAGGACTGTGCAACTCGCTGGGGATATAAGCAGAAAATGATTGATAGGATGCTAGAGCAGAGGCCGGCCATCAATCGAGTACTTGCAGATGACCGTAAAGCAAATGTGAGCATCACATGGCAAGACGAGGATGTTTTGCAATCGGTAAATAAAGCGTTGAAACCAGTAAGCGAGTTCACCGACATCCTGTCCGGCGAGAACTATGTTACCGTGTCATCGCTTCTGCCTATGCTGCATCTCATTAAAGAGGACACTTTGGCCCCATCAAATGAGGATGGACAACTGACAGCCAGCCTAAAAGCCGGCATCATAGCTATTTTAGATGAGAAATATGAAGCGCTGCCTGAAGAAAGCAAGGAGCTTATGCGCAAGGCGACTTTCCTGGACCCGCGCTACCGGGGTAACTACGATCCAAATGTTGATGAGACTAGGAGGATAATTGAGGAAGAAGCGGTCCTTTTGGGTAGGAGAGAACAGTCAGCGCAACCCGTGACAGAACAGGAAGGGGGAAATAAAATGAAAGCGCCGAGGAGCCGCCGCACAAGAGGAAAACACTAGCAAGTTTATTAAAAAGAAAAACAGGCGCTGCATCAACACTGACTGTTCCAGAAAGGGTGCTCACAGAAATCGCAACTTATGTTCAGGAGCCCGAGTCCTCCATTAATGCTGAGACAGATCCTCTGGTGTGGTGGAAAGAAAATCAAAATAGGCTCCCCGTTTTGGCAAAAGTAGCCAAAAAATATCTTTGTGTTTGTGCAACAAGCTGCGCATCCGAGAGAGTGTTCAGCACGATGGGAAACATAATCACCCCAACAAGATCTCTTTTGAAACCAGAAATGGTAAATATGTTGGCTTTTCTGGCCAGGAATATGTAAGAATGTATGCAACAAGCAGTGTGATCACGTTTTGTTCCCTGTTGCAATTTAAAATGAAGGTTTTTCGTTTATTGTTTCTCATTTAGCCTATTTATAATTTTTTTGTACGGTGTATGCAGTTAATAGGCCTACCTCTTTTTTTTTAACAGCTTAAAGTGAGTTTAATTTTTATATTAGTTTTTTTTTGCACTTAAGTGTCCAGTGATTATTCGGGTAGGCTACCTTATTTAACGAAGTTTTTGATGTTCGTTCGTTTCATATTCGATGGTTGTGCGGTGTTTTTTTTTTGTTTTGTTTTTTGCTGAAAAAGGCAGGCACTTTATTTAACGAATAGTGAATTTTTTTATATAATTTCTTGTTTGATACTTGCACGATGTGTGCAGTGGTTCGTTTTGTTAATAAATGCACTTTAAAGGTGTTTCATAAGTGCTTTTGTTTAGTTTTTGCATGGTGTGTTAAGTTATTATTCATTTTGCAATAAAGATGTGTGTAATACAAGCGAGTGTCTTATTGTTTTGTGTATTTTTATTAAGAATAAAATAAATTAACCCATGATTAATTCAAACAAATGCTACTGAATTGCCGCTAATTAAAGTGAAAGTAAATTGAGACGTGTGCACGTCTGCACGACCGCATTTTCGGCCACCCGAAATCCCCGACACGCAACCCCGGTGACACCGGGATTACCGTTTTTTTTACACGTCGATTAACCGGTGGAAAAAATCCGTCACCGCAACATCCCTAGTATCCGTAAAAGTAAATTCTGCTTACATTTAGCATCTGAAGATGATCTTAGACATACTAATGCATAGTATTGCAGCACATTCTCATCATAACAAAAAAAATCAGTGAAACTAGCTTATGTAACTAGCGTATGTATTTAGTTAATTGAGGTTATTTGAAAACAATGATTTTCTATGACAGTATAAACATCCTCTTCACTCACCTTCTTGAAGAAACGTGGAATAAAACAACTTTTGCTTATTACAATTGCATTTATATAAATATATGAGCGTGGAAACAAAAAAACAAACAGACAAACCTGTTCTTTCTCCTCGTGAATGCAGGCCCGTCATCATCCGCTTCCTCGGCTCTTTGTTTGCAAATCGGAGTGTTGCTCGTCAAAGTTTAGTGCAGCGTAAACACTCGAGATCCACATAACAATGCTTAGATCAAAGATGAAAAAGATTTCATCCGTTTATTAGCTGTAGTGGCATATCGAAAGTTTTCAGACAAGGCAAGAAAGCCGCGTTCACAGCAGTCACGTGAAGTTAACTTAAGAAAATTCCTTTATAGCGTCTGCTAAGTAAACATACTACAAATGTAAATGTGCGTCGATGCTTACCAGAATGTTGTCGAAATGACCTCAAACATTAATATCTCTTGGTAAATAATCCATTGTTTTGCTCACGTCCAAACCACACAAACATGGTGGAGATCCCCCACAACACGCGTGAACATGAATGAATCACCTGAGCGCGCAGTGAAATGCGTTTAAAATACATGAAAGCGTATAAAATAATGAATTGCTACATTACTTTAAATAGATTTGATATTATACATATTAGAGAATGTTCTTTCTTTTCGGGCCGATTACTACATGCTATCTACGATGTGACCTCCCAGGAACTAACAGTCTCCCAGCAAACACAGTATGTTGTGACCACATCGTCATTTGGTCAGCGTGACATTACTTTATGACAACGTTGTGAGGATCGTGGTAATGTTCCATTTTTTAGAATCTTGGCTAACATTCCAGAAACGTCGCGGGCACGTCCTCAAAAGACGTCGCTGGTTAATACCACGGAGAACGTTGTAGCGACGTGGTCCATTGGTCTCCTGATAACTTTCCAGATATTGCATTAAGCCAACATTATGTTTGTTAATATGGCATTTGGATATTATGAGTAAATTTAATTGATTCAAGCTTTTTAAATGAATCGTTTTATTTATATTTGAGATATACCTAATAGCCTACTACATATTCATAAAATATTTGCCAGCAAAACTACCTAACATTTTACTTAATAAATTGTGATTATTCATATGTTTGTGAACAAGAGGTTTACTGAATGACAACGTTGTGAGGACGTCGTGGTAAAGTTCCTTTTTTTTTTTTTAAGAATCTTGGCTAACGTTCCAGAAACGTCGCGGGCACGTTCTCAAAAGACGTCGCTGGTTAATCCCACGGAGAACGTTGTAGCGACGTGGTCCATTGGTCTCCTGATAACTTTCCAGATATGTCTTTTTGTGTTCAAAATTTTACAAAAGTTATACAATGGGAATGTACAACATGAATACATTTTCCAAACCGTGTTTTTGCTGGACCCTGAATCATTATGGTACACCTAGAATAAGTGTTTATATTCGGACTATTTTAGACCAGTCTGGTAGGAACCGCTGCGGAGTAGCACAAATACCTGCGTGACTCGTCAAAGACATAAACAGAGAGAAGTAGCTCCGGCTACAATGTTCTTCCGCAAGATGCATGTCGTTCTGTTTAACTGTTAGAGCGCCAAAAGTTATGGACATGTTTATATATTATATGTTGTGTTTTATATGTCAATTTTTTAAACGAGCAAGTCAAACGGACTTTCGGAGAATCTGAGTACTGCGCATGCGCATCATTTTGTTCTGTAACGGTCGACTTCCCGCAGACGGACACGGAGTAAAAGGTAAGCCCTACAAATCTGCTTTTATTCATCGTTTTTGCCCATGTGACACTAAATATCACTTGTGATGAGTAATGTTAGTGCAGTGTTTTTGGTTTTCCAAATGTATTTCATAAATAAATAAGTTTGGTTAATGTGCGCACGAGCGCTGTCCCCGTGAGGCGGTCTGAGGTAACGTTAACGTTAAAATCTGAGACACAGTGTTATATTTTTATTTTAGTTATTTTAAGTGTAACGTTCACTGTTTAATGCTATAAACGGCAGAATAATCACTTATATTCGTTAATCGGCAACTGTAGTAGAGTGTTTGTTAATTTTAGACCCTGCCTGGCCTCCCTGAAGCTCATATGAACCATACTGAAAATTCAATAAAATCTGTAAAACGGTTAATCAGACACGGTTAATTACTTCACAATTTGTTTACTTAAATTCTTTGTAATGACAATGAACCAGCCAAATCAATGATTTAGAGTTGTTTATAACAAAATATTCTCGTTTGTCGCCACTTACTGGTTTAACGTTAACGTTATGTGTGAGTCTATTCATTCCAATAAATCTAACATACTTTTTATTTTCAGCAGCTGGAGGAGAGACAGCCTGTGCAGCAACAACAAAACAACAATGATTATAAGCAGGGGTGGGTATTAAATTTTCTGACTTGTTCCTGGACTAATAGTGCTGCTATCGGTATGTATGTAACATTCAGTCATTAATTACCCTTTATATACAACCACATATCATTCAGATAATCTCCAGGTGGACTGCATGGGTCCAGGATCAAGAGATCATTCATCATGCAGACCATGTTCCAGGAGAAGCAGCGTATACTGGGTGAACAACTATGCCTCATTTTTTCAATATCACATAGGTAAGACTAAATGGATTTAAAGTGATTTCAATCATGGGTCATTTGTTTCAGGTCTGCTTGATCATTTTGTTGTCCTGGATGTGAGAACATGGTCAAAAGGTGTGTCAATCAGCATCCAGCCATAAAAGCAGCCTTCTCGTTAAAAGGCTCAGGAGGACAAACAGGTAATTCACAGGGTTGAATTTCACAATTCAATTACTCACAGAGACAAGGAGATGTTAATAATTCTGAATTTGAGGGGTCAGCAATTTTACTATTTGATACATTTACACTTTTTTATTTAATTCAGAATGAAATCATTGTGATTGATGAATCTGAATATAGGTGATGTGTACATTTATTTAGAAAATCGGATTTGATATTTTAAAATGCACTGTCTGTCCAAAATTACAGACTTTCCTGCTGTTGGTGCGTATTAACCATCATCCTGTTATTGCTGCTTTTCTGTTTCAAAAAGCAGACTTTATATTTATCATTCCAGGTCCTGATTAGGAGACGCAGAGAACATGAAGCTATGTGCCGTGCTGCTTATATTTATCAAGTAGTAAAAATGCTTAAAACTAAACAGAAGCATTTTGAAATTTTATGACAACCGTCATTTATTACACTGCATTCATTCAACAACAATGGTTACACATGCTTTACACTTTCAAATTTCAGTTTTTAATCTGATCAAGTGTTACATGTCCTATCGAACAGATTAGAAAAGGTTTAAATCACCCCTTACAATCAGAATGAAATTTTAAAATCTGATTTGGCAAATTCATTCTGAATGACATGGTTGCATGTGACTTAAAGGAATAGTTTACCCAAAAATGAAAATTCTGTCATCATTTACTCACCCTCAGCTTGTTCCAAAGCTGTATACATTTCTTCTGTTAAAAACCACCATTGACTTCCATAGTTTTTTTTTTTTTTTTTTTTCTACTATGGAAGTCAATGTTGGCCCAAAGCAGCCTGGTAACAAACTTTCTTTAAAATATTTTATATAGCTTTGGAACAAGCTGAGGGTGAGTAAATGATGATAGAATTTTCATTTTTTGGTGAACTATCCCTTTAATTCGACTGTGCAACTAGTCCGATTACAAATTAATTATTAGGGTCCATGTAAATGCAGCTATTGTATAGTCCCAAATTATACACAATCACATCACATAGGCTGCTTGGCAACCTATAACTTTTTTAAATCTGAAGCTATAGCAGCAACATTAGCTGTGTTTACATGGGCTCTAATAATCAGACTTTAATCAGACTAGTAGCACAGATGGAATAAAAGTCACATGTAACCACATTAGTTGAAATGAATTGGCCGGGTCCAAATGACATTTCATTCGGATTGAAGGGCATGTTTAAAGCTTTTTTAAAATCTGTTCGATTAAAACTGTTTGAATCAATTCGACTATCATATACAATCCAAAATCTCCTTCCTCTCATCATCTCATCTGCAAGCTTCTTGTTTTGGGCGTTGAAAGGGGCATTTTTACTGCTTGATAAATATAAACAGCATGGCACAAAGCTTAATGTGCTCATCGTCTCCTAATTAGGACCCATAATAGATAAATGTTAAGTCTGTTTTTAAAACAAAGAAAAGCTGTGTAGTGCAGTCGTGCAATGTACCAACTGCTTTGACATGATTATCGGGTTAACTAACTTGTATGCAAAGGCTCACAAACTACTGAGTGTTCGAACTTACAAAGTGTACGCCTGCCTAAAGGGTTAGTTCACACAAAAATGAAAAAAAAAAAAAAAAGACTCGCCCTTATGTCATTCCGAACATGCAAGAATGTGTTGTTCATCTTCGAAACATAAGTGAAGATATTTTAATGAAATCTGAGAGTTATCTCCCTCAATTTACAGCAACTAACACTTTGACACTTCAAAAAGTTCATAAAGACATTGTAAAAGTGATCCATATGAATGGAGCAGTTTAGTCCAATTTGAACTTGAACTTCAAAGAGACTTGTTCGCTTAATGCAATATACAGTTTGAGTTTAGACGTTTATTCACATATAAACATTAATTAGCGAACATAAATGGAAGCTCAACTGTACTTGTTTGTATATGCACTTGTGTATTAAATTTGTTCATTATATAAAGTGATCGAGTTTATTCAGAAAATTTGGACTAAACCACTCAATATTCATTAGATTAGATTTACGATCTGTACAAACTTTTGTTTTAAACATCAATGGAGGGACAGAAAGCTCTCAGATTTCATGAAATTATCTTTATTTGTGTTTTGAAGATGAACGAAAGTCTTAACAGGTTTGGAACGACATGAATTCATGTCATGTTAAAAACAAATAATGTTGTAACTTACAATATATACATGATATTTTAATGATTTCAAAATACTATCAAAATTTAAAAAAAACTTCATAATCACAATTCATTTAGGCTACATGAAATATGCCCTTACTGTATTTTTTCTTAAAATATTTTTTTCTTGCTTTCGTGTACAGAAAGATGTATTTTTGAGGAGGCTACAACAACGATTAAAGCCAGGGACAACACTTAATGACTGTAAGGCCGATTATAAATGTAATTTGATACTTTCAACTGATCTTGCCCAAACACGTCGGTCAGAGCCAGTTGCGTTCAGTCTGTTTATAATCTGTAAGTATTTAAATCCACTTCAGTCGAAGGAAACAGTTTTTAAGTGTGTTGATTTCAGTCTTAGAATGTTTCTTCTAGTCGTTCAGTGTGTCCCCAGCTTGAAGGAGTCAGCAGTGAGGGAAGTAATCGTTAAAATGTAAGTTCTTTGAGAATTTGTGCACTGTTTATTATCTAAATGTAATAATGTACACTGCCAGTCAAAGATATTGAGATTTGGAAGATGTTGCAAAATTTAATTTATTCCTTTGACGGAAAATTTTCACTTCATTCTCACTTCAAATTTTCTTCAGTGCCACTTGATCTTTCATCATTCTAATATGCTGAATTGATGCTCGGACATTTCTTTTGAAATGTGCTGCTTCATTTTTTGTGTTCTTGAGCATCAAATCATCATATTAGAATGATTTCTGAAGGATCATGTGACACTGAAGACTGGAGTTAATGATGCTGAAAATTCAACTTTGATCACAGGAATAACTTACTTTTAAAAATAGATTAAAATAGAAAACAGTTAATAGTAAAACTATTTTAGAATATTAAAGTAAAACTACTTCACAGTATTATTATTTTACTGTATTTTTTCATCAAATGCTGCCTTGGTAAGTAGAAGAGACTGCTTTCAAAAGTAAAAATGCAACTTCTAACAATGTAATTCAACCTTTCAGCTGCCAGAGGAGGATGATGATGGCAGTGGTGACCGAGGTGACAGTGCAGCTCAGGATGAAGAAGAGGAGGAACATGTAAGTTAAACATGCTTTCCTCATACCTTTCTAACAAACAATAAACCTGACTACAATAACTACTACAATATTTTTTTTTAGCTTCCAGTTTGCCAAAATCCAAAGTGAATATATAGAGACCATCCTCCTATCCTTGCCTCAGAAGAACCTGAGAAAGACACTCTTCCTCTTCTCTCACAGCTCTCCATCATCTACCTCTGCAACACTGTTGGCAAGAGTGTTCTACACAGCTGAGGACACGGTAATGAGAGATCTCAAATCTTCCTGAGAAAGTCCACATGTTCATTTTCTTGAACAAAAACTGTACATGTATTTTTGGGTGGGCCAAACTATTATTTGAAGAAATGCTAAAAATCTCTATATTGTTCTTTATACATATCTTTTACTCTTTATGAATGTCATCTTCTGGATTTTTTTAGCTTTTGAGAAGCTCAAGGACTGTATATCTTTGGTAATTGTGATATTGTCTGGCAGTAAAGCAGTATTAAAGCACATTACCTCAGTATATTTGTAGCAGCTGCCTCATACAGGACACTTAGGAAATGGTTTAAAATATATTTTTTGCAAATAAAGTAATAAAATATCTGCTGAATCTTTTTCATATCTTTGTCATTTTGTGCCAAAATATGGATAGTAGTAATCATAAGAGTATCTATAAATATAATTGATAAAATCATTATTTAACTATACCCATCTAATGATAAAACACTTTGTCAATTAAAAGAATAAAACATATTAATTACTGGTTACATTTATTTATTGATTGTATTGTTTGATCTATGAATGTGTTCAATTTATGAATTCATGTGTTAACACTTTACATGGTTAAAACATGGTTACATGGTAATGTTCAAATGTATTGGCTTAGTAATTGTACAAAGTAACAATGCTGACGATTTCATGGATGCAGTGTGTTTCTAGCCATTTTCTATCAGAATTTAATGAGGGTTTATTGGTTTCCACTACATATTTTGATCTGCAAATGTATTAACCAAAGCAACACAATTCCCTATAACAATTAGAATTTATAAGGTTTTATAGCAGAGAATTAAGTGTTTATCAGTTCTTCATGGATTTCAAGGTTATGGACGGTGCACATTTCCATTCCCCAGAGTAAAGGTGAGAAGCAGAGTTAAGATAAAGGTCGAGGTGGTATTTTGGTCTTTAGGACGTACCTGTCACGTTCCAGCAACGTACCACTAAAACGTCGCCACAACGAATATGGGAATCACAAAGTTACGTCGCTGGAACGTTATTCGGGACGTCGTTACAACTAATATGAGCCGATCCAGTTAAGTTTTCACAATGTGCCAGTTTGGTCGTTGAGACGTACTCCTCACGTTACAGAGACGTACCGCTATAACGTCGCCACAACGAATATGGGAATCACAAAGTTACGTCGCTGGAACGTTATTTGGGACGTCGTTGCAACTAATATGAGCCGATCCAGTTACGTTTTCACAACGTGCCAGTTTGGTCGTTGAGACGTTACTGTCACGTTCCAGCGACGTACCGCTATAACGTCGCCACGACGAATATGGGAATCACAAAGTTACGTCCCTAGAACGTTATTTGGAACGTCGCTGCGACTAATATGAGCCAATCTGGTTACGTTTTTACAACGTGCCAGTTTGGTCATTGAGACGTACTCCTCACGTTACAGAGACGTACCACTATAACGTCGCCACAACGAATATGGGAATCACAAAGTTACGTCGCTGGAACGTTATTCGGGACGTCGTTACAACTAATATGAGCCGATCCAGTTAAGTTTTCACAACGTGCCAGTTTGGTCGTTGAGACGTATTCCTCACGTTACAGAGACGTACCGCTATAACGTCGCCACGACGAATATGGGAATCACAAAGTTACGTCGCTGGAACGTTATTCGGGACGTCGTTGCAACTAATATGAGCCGATCCAGTTACGTTTTCACAACGTGCCAGTTTGGTCGTTGAGACGTTACTGTCACGTTCCAGCGACGTACCGCTATAACGTCGCCATGACGAATATGGGAATCACAAAGTTACGTCCCTAGAACGTTATTTGGAACGTCGCTGCGACTAATATGAGCCAATCTGTTACGTTTTTACAACGTGCCAGTTTGGTCGTTGAGACGTACTCCTCACGTTACAGAGACGTACCACTATAACGTCGCCATGACGACACAAAGTTACGTCCCTAGAACGTTATTTGGAACGTCGCTGCGACTAATATGAGCCAATCTGGTTACGTTTTTACAACGTGCCAGTTTGGTCGTTGAGACGTACTCCTCACGTTACAGAGACGTACCACTATAACGTCGCCACGACGAATATGGGAATCACAAAGTTACGTCCCTAGAACGTTATTTGGTACGTCGCTACAACGAATATGGTCCGGTCCAGTTATGTCGTCACAACGTAACTGTGTTAGCTGGGCTTCCATCGCTATGCTATGCTATATAATCCTATGCTATAATCATCTATATTGTGTGCAAATCGACACTTTTGGAAGTAATAAATACACGATTGTGACGATATGTGGTTTATCTGTGTTCTTCACGCCATGTCAGGTATTCATAATAGTAGATTACATTTATAATGCAATGCTAATCGAGATAGCTTTTCTCATTGTGCAGAATAGCCTAAAATAATATATTTTCTGTCTGATATTTGATCCGAAGCCACATCACATCACAGAAGGTTATGTAAAACACTCCACTCGTAAGTTTGTAGCAAAAACATGGTTTTAATCTTATACATTGTCGTGTTTTATTGGTGTGCTAAGCTAACATGCTAACGAGCCCAGAGATGCACCTGTTCTGAGCTAATGCAAATAATCATTATGAATTGTAAAGCTCACTGATTTTTTTTTTTTCTTCAAGAAGGGCATTAGATACAGTTTCAAAGAAGGTGAAGTGAGAAGTTTTCTGAAAGAAACGAGGGATTAAATCATCTTGAATAGAACATCAGTAATTATAATAGAGACAAAAGAAAAGAATAATTAGAGCCATAAGCAGGCCGGAGAGGTGTGAATGTGTTCAGGGGAGACTGAAACTGAATGGGGCAGTTAGCACGACAAAACAATATAGACAATACACTTGAATAGATGCTTAGATGACGACAATAAACATCAGTTAGCACTTTAGAGTCTTTTCTAAATAAAGTCTCGTGACATGGTCTTGAAAAACATTTAATAAAACTCAGAGTTTTAAACCTATCATCTTCAGATTTGAAATGTAACATGGTCAGACATGTGGCTTTAGCTGCAGTGCATTTCTAGATTGCCAAAAGGCCAACTTCACTTTTATTTCAATAAAGATATTTCATAAAAATACATTTCTAATAACTTTTCAAAACTTTGAAGCTATTTTAAACTATTTTCTTCATTGTTACAACAATTAATTTTGATTTTACTGCAAAGTGTCTGCTTTCAAATGAGACCTTACTTATGCTTTTAGTGCAAAGGGTTCATGAACTGTATCTGTTTTAGTTTGGGTATGTCATTTCTTGGGATTTTTCCAAAAGCGGGCGTGCAGGTTAACAGGTTAACACTTAACAATAAATATTTGAAATACTTAAAAATATTTAGCTAACATAACATTTATTCTACAGGCTCATCTTACCCCATTATCCTTTATTAGGATTTTATTTCTTGTGTATATAAATTCTACATTTCAAACAATCACGTCATCCTCGTGACTATAAGCCCACACACTTGACATTAAGTAAAGTATAAAAGCAGAGCTGTTTCTGGAACTTCACAAAATCTTCCTCTGAGATTCTTCAGGCAACAACCAAACCAAGGTGAGTTTTGGGAACAAAACCCTACTGAATAACATTTCTAATGATCTTTGTCTTTAATATACATTGAGAATCCACAGTGTGCAGTATATGAGTGCAGACATATAACTTTTCTGCTTATTCATTTTTAGGTTCATTTCAGTTCATCATGGCATGCTGAGAAGTCTAATGCTTCTTTTCATCATCTTCTCCATGGGGAATGCAAAAGGTAACCAAAACATTTAATTGTAAAAAAACCCTTTCTATTCCATTTACTAATATTTACATGATTAATGAGGGATTTACAGTGTCAAAGTACACCTAATTTAGGCACAAAATCACACAAACATAAAATAATTCTTTGCTGTGAATATTACGAATGCTCTAACATTTATGTACCCGATGCAGTTGATTTAGTCATAAAATGCCCCGCTGGATGGTCAAGTTTTGGACTCCGGTGCTTCAAGTACTTCCCTCAGACGGTTAACTGGATCACAGCAGAGGTAATGTGTTAAGTTACAACAAGGTGATTTGGTCACACTTTACAGTAGGTGTCTTTAACTATATCTAGATAAATAAATAAATAAATAAATAGGGTACAATGTACTTATTGTGATGATGTTGTATTGCAAATCACTTTTGCTGCTATTGAGGTGGATACGGGTAAGGTTAGGGACATGTTTTGTACAGTGACTGGGAGGGGACATGTTCAGTTCACTTAGTTTTGTCGTGGCCACGACATATAAACTCGTGGGAACGTGATAATATGTCGTGGCCACAAGATATTAATTCGTGGGAACGTGATAATATGTCGTGGCCACGAGATCGTTTTGTCGAGGTAACGTCATCCTTATGTCGTGGCCTCGAGATCATATGGTGAGGGAACGAGATATTTTTCTCGTGGCCACGACTTCATTGTTGAGAGAACGACATCTATTTCTCGTGGCCACGAGTTACATGTGTAAACAACGCGCGCTACCATAGCAACCTGGAATTAAGAATGATAAAATAAGTGCTGAATTAAGAAATTATTATTATTTGAATGCTGTCTATATAGTCAACATCGCGCGCAATGTAATAAGCTATAAATAGCCTATATTGCGCGAGATGTTGCCACTATAGCAAGTTTGTTATTATCAATTTGATAACAAACTTAATTTAATGATAATGAACATTTATCCATCCCATCTCACAGCCTTCTGACGTCTTATATTATTATAAATAATAATAATAATTATTATTATTATTATTATTATTATTATTAATATGCCTATAAAACCTAAATAAAATGATGAACAAAATTAAGTTTTTGTCTAGGCTATATCAGTGAATGTATTTTTTTTTTTAGCTTAAATTTTCTTTTAACAACCAATTAATAATAATAAATTATTTGAATTTCATTCAAATGCTGTCACGGGCACGAGGGTCTACAAATGATAACAGACCCTCATTTATCCTATCTTCATGGCTACAATACAGTCATAAAGTCACATTTTATTGGCATGATCTGGCATTTAAAGTATTTACACAATATAGCTAACAACATAATATAGGCCTATAGAAATGATACACGAAATGAAGGGGAAAATAAAGCAAATAGGGCTACATAACAATGAATAAAAAACATTTAACCAATAATGATAGCCTAATAATAATAATAATAATAATAATAAATAATAATGTAAAAATATGAAATAAAAAATTAACAATCAGTGAATGGATTTAAAAGACTGTTGGATGTTATAAAAATATACACGGCATATTCTAATATTTATTGATAAACTTCATTCGAATGCTGCTGTAGGCATCGCACACAACACAATAGGCAACATGTTAATAATCACTTATTAATTCTGCGCTTTTTCTTAATTAAAAATAAATAGTATTATAATCTTATCCATTTCTGATAGTTCAGGTTGCTATGGTAGCGCAGATTGTTTACACATGTAACTCATGGCCACGAGAAAAATATCTCGTTCCCTCACCATATGATCTCGAAGCCACGACTTTACATCGCGTGGCCACGACATAAGGATGTCGTTACCTCGACAAAACGATCTCGTGGCCACGACAAAACTAAGTGAACCGAACATGTCCCCTCCCGGTCACCGTAGTTTTGAAGAATGGAAGCTGGTTTGAGCTGGTTTATGCTGGTCCTAATCAAGTGCTTAGGATCAGCATTAACCAGCTCATGACTAGCTGCCATGCTTTAAAACATACAAAAATTTCTGTCATTAATCACTCACCTTCATGTCGCTCCAAAGCTGTAAGACCTTCATTCATCTTCAGAACATAAGATAATTTGATGAAATCTGAGAGGTTTTGCATAAACCTTGAACCACTATAAACTGTAAACCACTGTGGTCACATGGACAATTTTAATCTAACTACCTAACTGTGTGTTCACACCGCCGGCGGCGAGAGCGTCAAAGTGACGCTAGTCATTCATTTTCAATGAGAGCCGGTGGCGAGCTCCGGCGAGAGCAGAGCGGCGCGTCTTGGATGGTGAGAGCGTCGAGAAGAGTTGAAATCAAGTCAACTTTATGGTAATGAGCTACGACGCGGTTCGGCGGCAACCATTTGGAATGTAGAGGTCCTCGCTTGAGAGGCTTCCGATTGGTTGACGCGACTTGTCATTTACTTTGACCCTCCCGTCGGCGGCGGTTTGAACGAACAGTACAGCGTTGTTGGCAGGGCGGCCAAGGCGAATGTTGACGCTCTCGCCGGCGGCGGTGTGAACGCACAGTAACAATTTTAGTCTAACTACCTTTCTGCTGGGCCCGGTTGCATAAAGCACCTTAAGTGTAATTTTCCCTTAAGATCGCCTTTATGTTTCCCTTAAACTTAAGGGTGTTGCAAAAAATAACCCTTAACCGTCACTTAAGGGTTTCTTTAAGTGAAACGTCATAAACCCTTAGAATTTCCCTTATGTGTCTATTTTTCACTTAAGTAATCCCTTAAAAACCGTTAAGTGTTGCATAAAGCCCCTTAACTGTCATTTTCTTAAGTATACTCTAAGGTTGGGCAAACTTTACCTTAAGAGTTTCACGAACATAAATTAGATGACATGGCTGAGTTTATGGATCTTGCTGAAGATATTGATGTGCCGAGGCGAATATTTCGTGATAGGGAGAACCCGCTGGACCATCTTAACGACGAAAAACTGTTACGAGAATATAGATTTGATCGTCGCGCAATCTATGAGATCGCAAACAAGCTGGAAGACGACCTTGACCGTGTCACTCAGCGCAACCACTCGCTACCATCCGTGTTACAGCTGCTTATAGCTCTTCGCTTTTTTGCAACTGGGAGTTTCCAGTCTGTAGTGGGAGATGTTTTCCACATTCATAAATCGTCTGTCAGTAGGATTATACACCGGGTTGCAGGGGCCCTTTGCCGTCTTTTAAGTCAGACCGTAACATTTCCATCTCGTCAAGAACAGGGTGCCATTCAGACCTCTTTTTTTCGGAAAGCGGGGTTTCCTCGAATAAGTGGTGTAATAGACGGCACACATATCAGAATTCAGGCGCCCCGCACACACGAAGATCAATATGTGAACAGAAAAAACTATCATTCAATTAATGTCCAGTTAGTGTGTGACCATCTGTCCATAATTAGAAATGTCGTTGCATCGTGGCCAGGGAGTACACATGACTCCAGGATTTTGTCAGAGAGCAAGATCGGGAGAGACTTTGAGGCTGGAATCCACAGTGGCCTCCTGCTCGGGGACAGTGGTTACCCCTGCCGACCATGGCTCATGACGCCCTTCATGAATCCCCGTAACGCTGCACAGGCATGTAATAATCTTAACAGTCAACTTAGATCGATGTATACCCTAAGTCATTCAACTTAAATGACATTAAACTGACTTGGAAAAAATGATTTGAATCCTGTATAACATAAAAAAAGTTTATTATTGCTTAATTAACATTAAAGTAATATTTGAACAATGTGTTGCATTGTATTTTGTTTTTGTTTTTTATTATATTTTATTACAGTGTGACTTGCTGATACTAATGATGCATTGTTTTACACCTGTAGGAAAGATACAACAACGCTTTGACACACACAAGGTCTATAGTTGAAAGGACGATCGGACAGCTTAAGCGCAGATTTCACTGTCTCCATAGCGAGCTGCGCATTGAGCCGTCAAGAGCTTGCAAAATTATTGTGGCCTGTGTGGTTCTTTTCAACATGTCAAAGATGTATTCTGCCTTCGAAGAGGTGGATGAACTCGAAGAGAGGACAAGAAGCAGAAGAGGTTCATGAAGCAAATCATCTGCAACAAGATTTCCAGCAGGCTGGATTTGCTGTCAGAGATGCCATTGTGAATGCGTTCTTTAATTAGTAGGCTAAGTTGTAGCAAAAAAAGTGGGGCCTTAGTACAAATATTAGTAATAATATATATTATTTTAGGCTATTAGTATAGTAGTGTAGTCTAAAGTAGGCCTAGTTGATATTAAAACAATATAACAATATTATTTATTAGTAGCCTATTGCTAGCAATATTTTATGTGAATGTAATAGCTAGGCCTATTGTTATTATTATTTGTAATTTATAATTTCATAAATAAAATACAACAGATATAACATAAAATGTATTTATTTGTCAACTGACGTGATTGTTACTTTTCCTTCGCTCTGTAGCTGTAGAAGCTTATTGTTGAGAATAAAGTTGTACAGATCTTGATTTTCCTTCTCCTTTTTTATTTTTTCGATCTCCAGCTGCAATTTGTTTTTCTGTAGTTGCAGGACTTCCTTCTGCAGTTCCAGCACTTCTTCTCTGGTAGCAAGCGTTTTTCTGCAATTCACAAGTGTTTGTGTTTTGGAAAATAATAGTTTAAAATAATATGCAGGCTATTTAAAGCCGAATTAGGTTTTATTATATTAGTCTATTACTAATTATTATTAACAAAAACCAATAAAATCTTACTTGGCTGCTGCCTGGTTTGGCGTACTGGCGCTTTGTCGGTGTTGGAGCTGCGTTTGGGATTGCTGGGAAAGTCTAACGCGTGAAACATACCAATTATCATATTGTTTTGTTGTCATATATATTATGCCTGTCATAACCTTTAAAATTGTTCATTCTCACAGCAGTGATAAGTTTGATAAGATTGTATGCTGATATGAGACAATAATGCTCTCTCACTCCGTGTTATGCTGTTCCTCTGGTTCAGCTTCACTCTCTAAACCTCCTGTGATGCCAGCCAGGACAGGTGAGTCCGCCCCAATGATGTCTTGGACCATTTTAGTAGAGTCTGACAATTCAGGGGGCGGTGGTCCTCCACCTGTTTATCAGTTTTGTAACAGTTGTTATACGGCAAAAAAAAAAAAAAAAACGCACTACGGTGCGGTAAAACTCTTACCAGTTTTATTGGACTCCTCTTGTGAACGCTTAATTCTTTTTTTGCCATCACAGATGTTTTCGTATTCTTAATTATTTCCTGAACAGTCCTTTTTACACCTAGATTACGTGCGTTAATTGTATCGGTTATTTCCTCTCACTGTTTATATTTTTTGGTAGCAGTTACATTGGGATTAAGTTTGCTTTTTAAAATCGCTTTCCTTTTCCCATATTCGTCGAGAAGTATACACTTCTCCTCCTCTGTCCAATTTGGCTTTCTCTTTTTGTTTTCCTTATCCATTTCTTTTTCGGTTGTATTCATTGTTTTCTGTAATGGCTGCTAATGGGTTAAAGTATACAGTAGCGTGTCCATGGCAACAATAGAATTTTATAACGGCAAAACCTAGGTCGCTGTCGTTAAACACTTAGCGTTTTCCCTTACCTAAGGGAACGTTTAAGGGATTATATGCAACACCCTTAAATTATTCCCTTAGGTAAGGAGAAATCACCCCCCTTAAGTGTCATACTTAAGGGAAAAACTTAAGGTGCTTTATGCAACCGGGCACCTGGACCTTGAATGTGGTAATTTTGGTGCTTTCCAATGGAGATAAAAAAACTCTTGAATTTTATCAAAAAATATCTTAATTTGTGTTCTGAAGATGATGATGTCTTAAGGGTGTGGAACAACATGAGGGTGAGTACTTAATGACAGAAATTTCATTTTTGAGTGAAATTACCCTTTTAATACACTTAATACAACATGTGAATGGTGATTTTATTATTTGTAAAGTAAACCCTTTTATGTAAAAAATAATACAGAAAACTGATACTGAGCAAATAATCGATCAGACTTTGTTTGGAAATTACTAAAATGTTGTTTTAAAAATCACTTACGCTTTATGCTAAAAAGATTCGATTTTGTATTGACAATAAAAAAATCTTTCTCTTTAGAGAAACTGCCAAGGTCTTGGTGCGAATCTCGCATCTGTGCATAATAAACTGGAAAATGAGTTTCTGGTGGGTCTGTTGCCTTCTTCTTCTTCTCACGTGCTTGGATTGGTGCTCATGATGCTGTACAAAGTAAGTTAAATTGTGTCTACTAATAGATCTATTTGTTTGTAGACTGGATTTTTATTTTGATGGTCCCTTTAACACATTGACTAGGGATGCAACAATACAGTTAGTCCACGGTTCCTGTAACGTTACACCTACGTGTCAAAAAACTCTCATTAAAGTGTTAGTCAAGAATTATTAGACTAGTAGGGTTAGGGTTACAATAAGTTGACAGGTAGTTGCAAAATTACTTATATAACAAGTAGAATATCTTTTGGGGACCATCACAATAAAGAGTTAGCAGATATTATATATTTTCACTTTCAAATTAAAAATTCCTGTGATTTTACTCACCCCCCATGTTCATCCAAGATGTTCATGTCTTACTTTCTTTAGTTGAAAAGAATTAAGGTTTTGATGAAAAACATTCCAGATTTTTCTCCCTTATAGTGGACTTCAATGGAGCCCAAACGGTTTTGAAGGTCAAAAATTAAGTTTCAGTGCAGCTCAAAGAACTTAAACGATACCAGACGAGGAATAAGAGTTTATCTAGAGAAAAACATCACTATTTTCTAAAAAAAAAAAAAAAAAAAAAAAAAAAAAAAATTATACATTTTTAACAATAATGCTCATCTTTAACCTAGCTCTCTTCTTCTCTATTTGATTCCAGCAGTTTAGACACTGCTAAGTGTATTAACTGCCGCCCAGGTCCAAGTTTGAACTAATTGTTCTATACAATATGCTAGGAAGTATATACATTTTAAATTTTTTTAGAAAATGAGTTATGGTTTCTCTAGATAAGACTCTTATTTCTTGTCTGGTATCATGTAGAACGCTTTTGAGCTGCAATGCAACTAATTTTGACCTTCAACCATTTGGGCTCATTGAAGTCGCACTATATGGAGAAGAATCCGGAATGTTTTCATCAAAAGCTTCATTTCTTTTTGACTGCGAAAGAAGATGAATGCGGCCAGTACAGGGATATCCTGGACGAAACCTTCTCCAGAGTGCTCAGGACCTCAGCTGGCCTAAGGTTTACCTTCCAACAAGACAATGACCCTAAAGCACCTCTAAAATATGAAGGAGTGGCTTCCCAACAACTCTGTGACTGTTCTTGATGGCCCAGCCAGAGCCTGACTTAAAAACCCAATTGAGCTCTCTGGATAGACCTAAAAATGGCTGTCCACCACTTTACCATCCACCTGACAGACTGGAGAGGATCCTGCAGGAGGAATGGCGAGGATCCCCAATCCAGGTTTGAAAATTGTTGCCTCTTTCCCAAAAGACGCATGGCTGTATTAGATCAAAGGGTGCTTCTACTAAATACTGTAGCAAAGGGTCTGAATACTAGGCCATAGTGATATTTCAGTTTTCTTTTTTAATAAATCATGCAAAAATGTCACCAATTCTGTGTTTTTTTTCTGTCAATATGGGGTGCTATGTGTACATTAATGAGGGAAAAATGAACGTAAATGATTTTAGCATGCTGCAATTACAACAGAGTGAAAAATTTCAGGGGTCTGAAAATACTTTCCGTACCCAGTGGTATTTTCTGTACTGGGTAACCTTGAAAATTTGTGATTTCTTTCCTCCACTCCCTGTATGGTCTAGATCCAACCCCGCCCCCCTTATCTCGACTTCTGCATTGGAGGACCATCTCTTAACAGACCTTGATCCACTTCAAAAAGCATTTAAGAATCACACATTAAACATCGTTCAGCCAATAGAAGAAAGCTTTTTGTGTATACATAGGACAATCTTAATGAATCTGTGCCTGATCCAATTTCATTCAAAGGTACTTTTGAATTAATACAATTAGTGACCCTAAAAAACAAAATGGATTTTTCCCATCAAGCAAAATAGTTTGAGAAAAAGCCACACACAGCAAAATCCTCAGTGTCTATACAAGTCCTTCCTAGTCCCCATCTACCGTGGTTAAGTAACCTTAAACATGTAGCAGTCAATGAGTAACTGAGGATCATTAAAAAAGTCACATTTGATGAAACTGAAGTGTCCACTTTGACATTTATTTTAAAAATCATACTAGCAGGCAACTTTAGCTGATCGCTTCTTATTATCTTTAATAATGTAAAAAAGGGGGATTGTGTCCGTGAACCTTGAAAGTTGTCATAGAAATTAAGGTTTAAATTAAAGTCAACATTTTAAATTAATAAAAACTGTCACCAATAAACGATGACCATTATTAACCAATAAAAAACTAGAGCTAAACAGTGGTTCATCATTGGTTCATCAGCACTTCTGTTGATTTTACTTTCTAATGGTAGGATTAATACGCACCTTCATACTAACATTTCAGTGACCTGCAGTTCTAATCAAACCGTGTCACTGATGATTTATAACCAACATAAAACCCAGGATAGAGCGGTTGAGGAATGTGGGCTGGACTGTGTGGATGAGGCTCTTGTGTCTCCGAGACGCTGAAGAAGACAAGTTCCTGCTCTGTGATCCACATACACTCCTATTAATGTGTCCATCATCATCAACATCATCATAACCTCCTATTCTCTGCTGCTGGGCTTTTACTGGGAGTTGTCTCTAATTTTATTGTGTCTGAATGAGTAACTGGAGGAAGAGCAGATCAAACTCCATGACTGATCATTAAATCCACCGACACTCATCACCCCCATCCCTTCCTCGCTGATGCTCTTATATGACCTGAAATAAACACATCTCCACTCCACCATCCCAGAACAGCTCGCTCACAACACTCTCTCACACAACACCTGCCACATATCAAATCTGGCGGATATCAGGATACCGACTGCTTTGTGAAAGTTCCAGTCTCACCCTGTCCTCTCAGACAGACGGAGGTGTTTATTCACTTGTGTTCAGATCCAGAGTGAGCTGATGGAATCTGATGAGATAAAACACTCAGAATCCGGAAAGTATGAATCTGATCTTTTCATGTATCTGAACTCTTCATGTTCAAATATTCCAGGGTCTCAGTACAGTTTACCAATATCATGTGCAATCATCATTTACATGCTCAACTGTAAAACTCTTCTGTCATGTTTTCTTTCTTCCTTTACAGGAAGAACATGAAACACACTCATGAGTTCTCTGCTTGTTTTCTTAGTGACTTACATTGTGAAGTCATTCCTGGTCCTGGGACATTTGGTGAAAGTGGCTGTGGAAATCAACCAGACAGGAAAGATGTGATTATCAGCAAGAGAAACGAATCCTGCATCCTGTTCTAAGAATTTCTATATGATCTTCTACATGATATTAGATGATGGAGGATCATTTCTGAGAGCAATGAATCTCCAGGACTTTACTCTGTCAGAGATCCTCTTGAGCTGCTCTTGCAGAAATCCTCCAGTTTGTCTCTCAGCTGATTGACAGATTCCTTCACAACCCCAAGAGGAGAGGAGACTGAAGGGATCATCATTTACGTCTCGTATATTCAGGGGAGCTGAGAGAGACTGGAAACTCTACAGAACACAGAAATCAAAGCTCTCACCTCCAACACTTCACCAAACCTGCCTACTTTCGATTTGAGCAGATCGTGATGATCTTTAACTAACTCCTCCTCAATCCAGCCCTTTCAATCATCAGATTCCTTCTTCTCATTTCATATATTAGTAAACAAATTAACTATATGTGGAAACTTTCTAATAACATCTTTTGTTTAGATGCATAATCATTTTGCTAATCCTGTAAATGTTGAGTAGGTTTGAGGTTGATTAAATTTTTATCAGGAAAATCATTCAAACTAACAGAAGATCAAGAATTATTAATACATTTAAGTTAGTGGTCATTTATGCATGGCTTGCTTTCAATGGCTCTGCATGAGCTTTCAGCTCCATCTAGTGGCTATATTCGCATACCCTTAGATCTCAAAATGATTATTTGATAAGTAACAAGCTTGTGAGTCTGTGATCCACAAGTCTCTTTAAACGTGCATTTGATAATGCACATGCACCAGTTGTCTTCCAGGATTTGTAATGAATATACCACCTTTTTTGTCTATACTCGATCACATGACTTTAATATTACTTTCCTAATAATTTTAATATTAAGTAGTCATACACTCTATCATGCCAGCATGTCTCCATACAACATTTTAGAAACAGCCAACCTGGTACTTCACATGCTGTCATCAAACTGTTTTTTTTTTTTGCTTTAATATAAAATAGTATAGTGAGAGAAAGTGGTCAATAAATGTCTATTTATTCACTATAATTCATCAAATTCAATAAGGTATTTTAGTCCAGTGAACTTATCAAAAAGTATAATTTATTCTACACACCAAAAAAACGAAAGAACTGTATATTTCTTTTATGATAAAGAGTGAGATAAGTGGCTCTCGAAATGGATTGAACCTGTGGTGGGATGATGCAAAGGTTCTAGTTAATATATCTCTGAAATCAAAGCACAGTTTAATAATTTAATCAAAATCAATACTGAATATTGGACCATACGATCCTGTCCTGCATCAGGACATCTATTAAACTGTCTAGATTATAAGCTGCTGGACCTGAACAGTTTTGACTGTGCAAAGGTTGCATTATTTTCTACAATTTGTACTTCACAAAGACGTGCTGTTGTTCTGTCTGGAAAGTTAAGTGCATTATGGTTGTTGCTCCATGTTTTGCTGTCAGATTATCATACAGTATGTATCAATGAATAACATGGTTTTGACTGTTCATGCACACACCATGACAAGCATAAAATATCTGCTAATTACATAGCTTATTTTGATCACTTATATTGGCCAGTTTTTGCATTTAATTTGGCTATTTGTACTGTTTGTCTGCCTGATATTTTAGTCATTTTTGCTAATTCTCTTTTTTGCTCTGATTTGATCAGTTTTCCTGAGGAATTTATGTAATTTTTATAATAATTATATTATATTATTATCTAATTTATATATAACCGACACACAGATCAACACTTCAGTCAACGGCTCATTCGGCTCTCATAAAAGGTTTCTCTGTGAGTCTCTTGCTCAAGTCCACTATGATCTGTTCTTCTAGATCTCTGTTACCTGCAGATGGAGTGATCCTGTGTGTGTGAAAGCTGCTCCAGCTCAGCCGCCTCTCCTCCCTCAGATCTTGATCTCCTGCTCCCAACCTCCATCGCCCGTCAGCTCGCCTTCACACTGCAGTCCCGTTTCCTGATCTCTGATCCGCTGTGTGGCCTCAGAGCGGCTTCTCTCATGGATCGAGAGTCTCAGTGAGATCCTCTCACTGTCCTCCACTGCTGTCTGTGCAGAGCGCTGTTGGACACACATCACAATCACACAGTGTCTTCAGTGGAGTCCTGACTGAGACTTCTCAAACTTCTCTTCTTCTCCAGACACCTTATGAGACTCCACAGCCCTCTCCAGCCTGCTGAGATCTTTCTCTCTCTGTGGATCCGCTGCTGGACAACACCTCTGCGTCCCTTCAGCTGGTGCTAAAGGACAAACCAATGACAGGAGAAACATCACATAAATCATCATGCTGCTAAAGGACAAACCAATTTACACAAAATCATCAATCAACCGTGACTGGAGTTTGAACAGACAAGTTTTTTCCCAGATGACCACACGGGTCAAAACATCACGAGTGGCTTGAAGCAGTTTCTTCAAGAATGGAATTTAGATGAGAGAAACAGGTGTGCTTAACAATGGACAGCGGGGCCAATATAGTGAAGAAAGCAGTCTCTCTAAACATGTGGACAGACTTGCGTTGGCCATTGTCTACCCCAGTGGTTCTCAAACTTTTACACCAAGTACCACCTCAGAAAATATTCTCTCCTCCAAGACCACCATAATGACCAACATTATTACAGTAGCGTAGTAGCTAACTATTCCTAAGTTCAAAATGATGCAGTTTTATTCCAAATAAGTATATTTATTATGTTTTAAAGGTTTAGTTCACCCAAACTGAAACTTTGTCATTAATTACGCACCCTCATGTCGTTTTCACACCCGTAGCCTCGTTACTCTTCAGACAAAATTAAGATATTTTTATTTGAAATCCGATGGCGTCGTGAGGCCTTCATAGCCGCAATGACATTTCCTCTCTCAGATGCCATTAATGTACTAAAACATATTTAAATCAGTTCATGTGAGTACGTGGTCCCAATATTAATTTATAAAGCACGAGAAATCTTTTGGTGTGGTCCAAAAAAAACAATAAAGACTTTTTAGTGATGGCTGATTCAAAACACTGTTCAGGAAGCATCGGGCATTGTGAACTCAGTGTGTCTAATCTCAGTCAGAGCGCCAAAGCAGTGATTTCAGCGTTGTGCAGTTTGAACCACGATCTGATTGATGATTCGTAACAACTTTTTCATTGGAGGCAACAGATCTGTCGGTTTCTTATAGGGGTGAGTTTCCATAAACATCAAAGTTTGTCTTTTTTGTTCATTCTAAGACACGTACTACACGTTATCTCATGTGTCCTATTGTTATTAGCTAGCTCAGACTGGTCTTTTAAAATGTAAATCGTTCATCTCGTATCAACTTGCCAAAAACCCCCATTACTATAATTGGCTTTTTAGATGGTAATGTTAGCATCTGCTATTAAATTTGAATAACGCTTCATTGCTTGAATTGCTGTGTGAATGACTTATCTCATGTAAAAAACCTCACTATCTTGAATTGAATGTGCAATCTAATATTGAGCCAGTGGTGGACCGGTTAGTGCTACTTTATTTTCTTAACAAGGATTTCCTAATTCATATAAATGTACAGATTAAATTCCACGTAAGTAAAACGTATAAATTTATCCTGTAGCCGTAAAATGTTGCGTTATAAAGTCAAAGTAAAGGATTTATTGAAGAGTTTTATGTACAGGATTTTTTTAATCCTTTGACTCAAACCGTCTAACACTAACTGAGGTCTAAAACCCACTCGTCCACTATACGGCTTTTATCACAGAATCCCTGTCAAAAAGTCCCTAAAGTCAAAAAAGGAGGATAACTTACTGACATTTACAATGCCCATGATCCGTTATATTAATGTATTGGTCCGATTTTTCCCCGTTGAGTCTGTCGTTGCTATGCAACCATGCAGCGTTACGGGGTATGGCTTATCTAAATGAGATGTAATGAGCCTTTTGTCACTCCCAGCGGTGAGAACACAAGTTCTTTCTAGGTCAAAAATCTTTTAGAGGTCATTTTCGTTCCATAAAGCTTTTTTGAGTGCCTACTTCAAAATGGCCAACACTTCGCCAAATATTATCAGATTTTCCATGTTTTACACAATCGTTGGATAAGCTTGGAACTACACTTTTCGATCTGTTGATAACTCAAATGGCCCCAGAACTGACTTGTGTCCCTACTTTCCGTGTCTGTCCACATTGTGTTCACAACATTGCATTACCATAAAGTTCTATATACTGTTTAAATTATAATAAACAAAATTTCAATATCCTTCATGGCACCAGTAAATACACTAGATTAAAAACTTCTAAATGAGTTGAGCTTGTATCACTAGAGTAACATGAGCATTTTTATCAATCTTACACAGCTACTTTCAATTGGTAAAATTAACATTTTAGTCGGTTAAAGAGCAACAAAAACAATTTTGAGTTTCTGTATTAACAAGTTGGAACGTCCCCCCCCCCCCCCTGTGTGTGTTCACCCAGACAACCCTCTCACCAACATCTCCAGCAACACTCCCAGCAACTGCATAGCAGATCCTAGCACCACCCAGATCTCCTATCAACCACCAAGCAACACTTAGCATCACCCAGAACATCTATATTCTGGACTACCTGACCAAAGTTTTTAACATTTTTTCAACAAGACTTGACAGTTGGGTTTATTACAGCCAACATAAATTTGTCCTCAAACTTTTCAGTCTCTATTGTTTTTCTTTATTGCTAATGCACAATTCATGAAACAATTCAACATTTTATCACAACTAAACATATCAAAACTAACACCAACTTGCACAAACCGCAAATTCCGGTCAAAATGGTTCAGTCAAAACTTATCTTGTCTGACAAAATCAACTTTGGCAATCAGAACAAAACATAGAAATACACAACTACTGCCCTGCCCAGTGAACACTAGTGAATCAATTCAATAAGAACACTGTAAACAAAATAGCTCTTTTTTCATGTTTACTATTATAAATTGATCTTGCGTAGATGACAAGCATGAGAAAAATAATTATGAACTTGGTATGCACCCAATACAGAAGCGTCAATTGCAGTAAAGTAATTCGGCATCCTTTGCACATTTGCTAAATTTTCATTACAGTAAGTACTTGGGCAAGTGTATGGTCTTCTGACACAAGACTTTTCCCAATCATTTCTGTGTTGCAAAAAATACAGTACACTATAACCAATGTCTTACCCTAAGCCAGCGGAATCGGGCCTTGCGGCTGAGTGTCGGCTCACTCGGCCTGTGTACTGGACCCCATCATGCCAGAAGTGAGCCAGCATCCTGGCCCAGTATGGTTGCAGATTTGCCAGGCTTGGTTGCAACTGTGGACTGGCCCGATTGTGGTTGACAATGGCCTTAGGCAAATTCGGCCCACTATGGGCCCTAATTGCTGGCCTCATTTTGCGTACGATTTGCCATTACAAACCTGGAGAAGGTTAGGTTTGTTATTTTGAGTGGATAGATCAGTGCCTTGGACATGGGGTCCCAAGGAACTTCAAAGTGGGTCCAATCTTTTTAACTATGTAGCAAACTGATCTGCTGCTTTGTCTGAAATACGTTAAATGCAATATATTTTAATATAACATAATACATTATACAACTTATTTATTGTTTTAAAAAGTATATTAGGCTCTGGGCCTCTCCCTATTATGTTTTTGTTATTTTATTGTATTAGGATTTTAATTTTTATATGAAATAATTACCAATTCAGTAATGGATTAAAATTCATTTTAATTGATTAAACATCAAATATACAACAAAAAAGAATGGAAATACCAAAGGGCAATATATAGTTTTTTAAAGCGGATAAACGTTTTGCCACATCTCTTTTTTTGTTAAATCCTATTCAAATTAACGAAGCATGAAATTTGGTAATGTCTTTTATTCATAAATCATACAATCAGTGACTGTCCTCAGCGTAACAATGTTTTTTTCAGGGACGGCACCCAAAATCATCATTACTTCACTCCATAATCAGTATGTAATATAAGCTTCAAATCTACAATTCAATCTGCGTGACTTTTCGTGTTTTAATGCTGCGTGCGCGTGATCATTCGATTTCGGTCGCCATTTGAACTGCAAGTCGCAACGAGAACGTTCCAGGGAAAACGGCGCGGCCCTCCAACTGACAAGCCACCGAACACCGTCTCCTCCGTTGTTTTTTCACTATTTCAGGTAAGTTTAGCCCAAAATTACCATAGTACTTACATACAAATATTCCTGACAGTCTTTCTTTAATGTAAATGACTGGCTTTCGTTGAATATTTACTTTAATGAAATGTTTTAATGTCTTCGAAAAGTCCGTATCATCTCAGCCTTACTCTATATTAAGTTAGATTACCTATAGCCATGACTCGTTTAATGTAAGTTTGGGCTTTTAATCATATATCTTATGTGTATAGGAGAGATTTTGATAGATTTGGTAAAGGTTTGAAACTGGTAGCTAATTCATTTAACCGAAAGTCTGCACTTTACCGTTAAATCGGTTGACGTCCCGTACATGTACATAATACATGTACATTTTTTCCACTCACGTTTTTGATATTCATGGTCAAACGTTTCAAACACGAAACTATCTCAACTTGTTGATCTTTCATGGTAAATAGCTGTACGTCCAAACATAAGTGACATTGTATGAGCATTACTGAATAGAATATAAACCTAAAACTGTAAATGCTGTTATCTTAAGATTTTTTTGGTGTATTATTCTTTATTCTTTTTCTTTTCTGCATTTCACCTCTGTATAGTTTCGTATAATGAGCATGCCATGTTTTACTACATATTGTTTACCTCTGTGAAGATTTGTTTATTTTACAGATTTTTTTCCATGCAGTTTGCCATCTTTTAGACATTTTGCACCATGTGACTGGTAGTGATACTCAAACAATACACTCCATTTCAAAGTTTAGGTCATATTTGAATGTTTGAAGAAAGCGTTTATGCCCCCATGCTGGCATTAATTTAATTAAATACAGTAATAAAGAATATTGGTGAAATTACAATTTTAAAATTCGAATGAAGCCTTAAAGTCCCTGTAAGTCATTCTGAGAATTGTTTCTAAACACATTTAAAATGTTTACAAATTATTGCTGAAACACATTACAAAGACTGTCAACTAATGTAGTACTGATTGTGAAGTTATACATTTTATATTTTTTTCAGGATTTTTTTTGGGCAGAGCTAAACGGTGGGCTTGATGATGCACTGGAGCCCCTGATCATTTGTCAGCGCCTACTCTGTCGACAAACGCCTGCAGTATGTCCCACCAAGAGTGTAAGTTGCTTGTGTGCTTATAAGTAGTCACACAGTAACTCTACCAACGTTTGCCCCCTCTAACGTGATTATTTGTTTATATGCACATATAGCTGTAATGCTAAGATACTGATGACACTAACTCATTTTCAAGTTTTTATCCCCAGTGACCTTTAAAGTCCTGTATAAGTTTTACGTTGTTACATGCCAAGGAACCTTGGCGGGCAAGCCATTAAACCCCAACTGACCAACAAGATACAATGATTGTGTATCCCTTAGAACTCAGTTTGGATGGCTTCTAGAGGGGCATGCTGCCGGATCTGCACAGCAGTATCTGCTTCTGCTGTTTATATTTTTGAGTACGGCCATAAACAATAGACCAGTCATCATGTGAAATGACACATCCATCCTAAATCCTGAAGTAACATACAATAAAAAGAATAGACTTTTTGTTTTGTACTGCCCTAATCTTTGATTTTGTTTTTCAATCCCAACAGGAAGCCTGCTGAAGAAGACAGAGACTGAGACAACACATGCACTTGAACACAATATATACCCTATACATCTGAGGGTTTTTTTCTCAGTGTATTTTTAATATTTGCTTTTGTAGTTTTAAACACTCAATTTCAATGCATATTTTGAAATGAAATAAAGCTCAATTTGAATTAGTTCATTGTTTTCATTTTGGGAAACATGGCTATAGGCCCTACGGAAGAACATGGTACTGTTTTTTGTGTATATTGCTCAATGATTTTACATGGGTTTCACATGAAGTTACAGGTGTACATGGGGTGTAACATACAGGTTGTCTGAGCTCATCTAAAATATGAGTTGCAGCACCTGCAAAGAGGATTTGTGACTGTCACAAATAGTTTAGAGCCAATCACTGTAAAGCACTATACCCAGTACAAAAGTGTGACACTTAAAGCCTCTGAAAAAAGCTCCCATTCTGCAGTTCAACTTCTTGAAATGAAAATATTTGCATAGTAAGTTTTATATATATATATATTAATATATAGACTATATATATATATATTTAAGTCTTTAAAAATATATTTGAGAGTAGTTTTTATAACAATTAATTACATGAACTACTTGTCTTAAACTTATACATCATATAGGTCTACTTAATTTAACAAACACGCTAATATTGCTTTGGTAAAATGTTTTTTGTAGTTTATTATTAATTAAATACATGTGTTATGTATTTCATATACGTAAGTCCAACGTTTGGAACCATAAGATTTTAATGTTTTTAAAGAGTTTTCGTCTGCTCACCAGGTAACATTTATTAATTTAAAAATACAGTAAAAAACAGTAATATTGGAATATTATTACAATTTAAAATCAACTGTGTACTATTTAATATATTTGACCAGTAATTTATTCCTGTGCTGCAAAGCTGAATTTTCAGCATCGTTACTTACCATCTCAGTGTACATGATTCCTTCAGATCATTCTAATATCGATTTTGCTCTCAATAAACATTTATGATTATTTTCAATGTTGAAACAGTTGTGTACTTTTTTCAGGCTTCCTTGATGAATAGAAATTCAAAAGAACAGCATTCATCTGAAATACAAGCGAAAACGACGGCTTCTGTAGCATTATACACTACCGTACTCAAAAGTTTGGCTGGTCATAAGAATTTTTATTTTTATTTTTTTTGAAAGACATTACAGCAATGAATCTTTTATTCAGCAAGGATGCATTAACTCAAAAGTGGCAGTCAAGACATTTATAAGGTTACAAAGATTAGATTTCAGTAAACACTGTTCTTTTGATAACTTTCTTTCATCAAATTCTAAAAAAAAATATTGTACACAATATTTTGTACATTATGTACACATTAAAGTTTCTTGCGCATGCATAGCTCACATTTGAATGATTTCGAAGATCTGTGACCTGAGACGGGTAACGATGCTGAAAATTCACTTTGCATCAGCAGAATAATTACTTTGTGAATATATTCAATAGAAACAGTTATTTTAAATTGTAATAATATTTCACAATATTACTGTTTTTTATTGTATTTTTAATTAAATAAATGTAGCCTTGGTGAGCAGACGAAACTTCTTTTAAAAACATTAAAAATCTTAGTGGTTCCAAACTTTTGGACTGTACTGTACATTTCCCTTTGGAACCCAGACCTGCGCCAGGACCGGCTAATTGTACGATTTATGCTGGCATGATTGTGGCCCTATTCCGGCGGTGTTGGCTCAGTTTCGGCACCCGTGGGACTACATTTCTCACAGGACTTCTGAGTTAGCCGGGAAGCAGTAATTTTCCAATTCACGAACAAATATGGGAAAAAATCGTAAGTGAACTTGGCTGCGCTGTGTTTTTGACTCTCAAAGAACCGGTTCATAAGAGTCATTTGTTAATGAAGCACACTGGGCACGCTGCGTGCGTGTGCAACTATCATGCACAGTTTATTGAAAGACGTGTTTTCTTGCCATTACTTTGCGTTACGCAGTTTTTTTTAGGTCATCATATTGAAGCGCCGATAATTATATTTATATTTATTCTGTGATAATTTTGGGGTGGCAGATGTGGTGGCAAAGCTTTTTCTTAGGGTGGCAGATGCCACCCCGGTAGATCCGCCCCGTCCACGCATCCGGCCTCTTTGGCACCCCCTAGCAAAATTGCGCCCTTAGCATTTGCCTATACTGCCTATATAACAGGCCGGCTCTGGGTCTTCTTGACCAAAAATCTTAAGGTGTGATCCCTGTTCTTTTTGAAAGCTACAAAATCACACTAGTATGTGTGTTAAATAACTTGCACTACCAGACATGTTCATGTCAGCCTCATTTCTATATTTTGCTTACAAATAGAGTATATCAGTGTTTACAGTTTAATTAAGCTTTTATTTAAATTTAATTTATTGATTTCTTTTTAATTTATCATGTTGTGTTTTGCACTTTTATAAACATAATTGGGATTGTTAATTTTGCAGTATTTTTACAATTACTTTTTCAGGATTTGTTGCAGTTACACTCTGTTGTAATTTTGTTGTAACACAACTGATGACATGGTGATTGTTCCTTTTGTTGTTTGCACCATGAGAGTATTAATAAATACACCGTCTGTTTACATTTTAAACTTGTAATTGATTTGAATTGTGTAATTGTTGTGATGTTTTTCAGCACAGACACTGGAACACAACTTAAACATAACATAATTGCTATTTTACAGAAGAAAATAATTTATAATGATTATAATGATATATAAATAAATAAATAAATATATTTTCGTCATTGGTATCGTTATCGCAATAAATACCTGAAATTATTGTGATAAATTATTTAGGCCATATCGCACATCCCTAGTCACATGTTCTCTTTGTTCTCATTTTCCCACCATTTGTTTTGTCTCCTTTGGTTACAGATTGATTAGTGTTTATGTTTGTTCAGCTTAACACAACAGTTAATTAGTCTCGTTTGGTCCTCTGTTTTCCTTGTATTTAAGCCCTGTGTTTGTTCAGTTCCATTGTCAGTTCTCTGTTGCATATACCTGGTTGTTCTGTTTTCTATTGAAGATTGTTTTTGTTTTAGAGTTATTGTTAATAAAACCTGCTGCACTTAGATCCTGCATCCTTGACTTTGACTTCAACTACATGTTACAATATCGGCCACCCTGTTCTCTAAGATATTGGCGTCGGCCATCAAAAAACAATATTGGTCGGCCACTAGATATGACTCAAATATTGATGGTGAGATCTAGTGTGGAAATGCTCAAAGGTTCAAACTAGGGATACACCGATACCACTTTTTCCAGAACACTGATACTTTCGTTTTTGGTACTTGGTGACACTGAGTACAGATACCTGCATATACATTACCCAATATTTTTAAAAAATTACAAATGCAAAGAAACTAAAAGAATATGAATCGAATTAGTTGCCATAAATTGGTTTAGAAAATATTTCCTTTTCAACAGTGTTTTGTCTGTAGAGTTGACACAAACACTGTATACTGTACACTCTGTGTGGTATAGATTTTTGGAATTGGAGCATTGTAATTAGTACAAGTACACAAGTGCAGTATCAGTGCATCCCTAGTTAAAACCATAGATTCATAGTGTCCTGAAATGAGATTATGAATGAACATGAGGTATAAGTGTGTCTACATTATTTCATATTGTAAGTTAATACCTGTTTTTCTGTCCTCTGTGCTGCAGTTGATACAGTGTTGTGGTTTTTATGTTCATCCATACACAGCACACATATACACTTCTGATCAGTGCGGCAGAAAACCTCAAGGATCTTGTCGTGTTTCGGGCAGATCATCTCCTGCAGTCGTCCAGTGGCTTCAGTCAGATTGTGTCTCTTTCCTTTAAACAAACTCTCATGTTGATCAAGGTGATTCTGACAGTAAGAGTTCAGACACACCAGACAGGACTTGACGGCTTTGTGTTTTCTTCCAGTACAGACGTCACACTGCACATCTCCAGCTCCAGCATAACAGTCAGCAGGAAGTTTAGTCTTCTTCAGTTTCTCCACCACTTCAGCCAGCATGGTGTTTTTAGCTAAAGCAGGTCTTGGACTGAAGGTCTGTCTGCACTGAGGGCAGCTGTAGACTCTCTTCTGATCCTCCTGATCCCAGCAGTCTGTAATACAGCTCTTACAGTAACTGTGTCCACAGGGAATGGCCACTGGATCCTTCAGGAGATCCAGACACACTGGACACAGGAACTCATCCTGAGAAAATCTGGCTTCTGCCATTTTACAGTATGAATACAGAGACACAAACACACAAACAGATAAACTATACTTCAGTTTTCCTGAACTCATGTAATTCCTGTTTCCTGGTTCTGTGTTTGAGTGACGTGTTTCTCTGCAAGTCTAAAGGTCACAGATAATAAAACATCCACTAGATGTCAGTCTTAAACAGACACTCAAAGAATATATAATAGAGAAGCAGACAACACAGTTAAAAACCACAGTAATACTGCATCCTAATCACTGCACTGGTACTGCAGGACTGAAAACGGTCCAGATTTACAGTTCCTTCACTCCCCATGAAAGTTTTAATTTTGTCAAGTCACCTTTTTATATAGCACTTTTTACAATACAGATTGTTTCAAAGCAGCTTTTGATTGATAACAGGGCATTTATGCAACAAGGTTTCAGCTGTACAGAAGCTCTAGAAGAAAATAGTGTCACTTTCCAGCTTTAGTAAGTTCAGTGTTGATTCATTTCCATTGTAAAAAGCATTAATTATTAACCTGTTAGCGTTCAACTGCAAACGCCCGCTGTACCTTTCAAAAGAGACCAAAACCACGTATATACTCCAGATGGTTCAAGAACAGCATGTAATTTACTTTGGGTATGCCTTTTTTTAGGTGTTTTAGGCAAATTTTACGGGAACGCTAAGAGGTTCATTTAGTTCATTTATCTATACAGCAGCTGCCATTTTGTGCTTCGGCGGAGAGGAATAATGTGTTTCTCTAATATTATTTCATGAGTTCACACTTAAAAATGATTAGATATAGTAAAAGAGTATGCATATTTGGCATAGTCTCCGGGGAAGGGCTCCGAGCTCGCATTGTGGCTTGAACCCAGAGTACTCTCCCGTATCTCTGGTTAAGAAAGTAACCCAGGCGAGTGTGAGGAGACAGGGCTGTGGAGGGATGCAGAAAAAACTGTTGAGGAACATAGGTGAGTCAGCCATGTAAGACTTGGATGCATCAATGTGCATCGGATGCACAACTAAAATTCATCGGCCACCTTCTGGTGTGTGATGCATTACGTTTTTCAGCATTGGACTGTTTTTCTGTTTCTATTGAGGACCAAAGCCTCACGTAATCACTTCTCTGTGTGAACAACAGAGTGGAGTAAAGAGATTTTGACTATGTACTATAAAACGTGCCTTGTTTACGTCTGAGGATGGCGCAAGATGCTTCATCGATGCTTTGGGAACACTTCTGCGTGATTGCATCTGAAGCACATTTGTCAAGTTGTCCAATGGTGAGAGTGAACGTCACGGGCAGGTGATGTCATGGCCAGGAAAAGCATTAAAGCACTTGCGGAATAACCAGCGTTAGCATCAATTAGCCAAAGCAAGACGATCACAGGAACAAAGGAAGTATGGCAAGGTGACGTGGTGTATTGTTCCCTTGGGGAACTATGGTTACAGTCGTAACCTGAGATGTTCCCTTTCGAGGAAACTTACACTGCGTCAACGACACTTTTTCGCTTTGCCGAATAAGCATATCCTGGATCCAGTTACAGTTTTTTATGATTGTTTACACACTAAAATAAAAATTTCCACACAATTTGCAAAATTCTACTCCAATGAGCAAAACACCTCCAGAGATTTGCACAACATTACACACAATGTCTGCTTCACCCTTTTTGCAAAACATTACACACAGTGATTTGTAAAACTACACACATTTTCACACCTTAGACACAAATAAGGATTGTGAGGTTACTTCCTTGTCATTACAAAGCCCCAGATTGCAAATGACCACACTATTGAACAAATTGGATAATCACATCCACCGGGTGTGGAAGCACACATGTGCTAATTTGAAAACGCAGCACTCAGGTGTGCTATAAAAGGCAGCAGGTGAGTTCACCTGTCTTCAACAAAAATGGAAGGAGCTAGAAGAAGAAGAAGAAGAGTGAGAATGAGAGGGGGAGCTCAAAGAGGAGATGAAGAAGAGAGGAAGAGGAGTAGAGAGGAGGCCCAGGTAGAGGAAGAGGAGAAGAAGGAGATAGAGGAAGAGGCCTAGGTAGAGGAAGAGGAGAAGGAGGTAGAGAAGGAGGCCCAGGTAGAGGAAGAGGAAGAGGCCCAGGTAGAGGAAGAGGAGAAGAAGGAGGTAGAGGAAGAGGTAGAGAAGGACTTAAAGAGTTGATAGAACCTGAACAAAGAAGACGAGGACCAAATTTGACTCAAGAAATCCGTGCAACACTTATTGCCCATGTTATCAACCATGAAATACTGTAAGTATTGAAATAAATACTTGAAATATTCAGTCTGCAGCATCAGTGTTGTGCAGTGCTTGGTAAATTTATAGTAGGCCTATTTGTGTACATTCTCCCTATATCTCAAACTAATCATGAAGAATGTTGTGGGTTTGTCACAAATTTTTTTTTCATCATAATTATCCCTTACATAACAATGTCTGGCCAAAAATCTAGCACATGCTATTTCCTAAAATTAGTTTTTTTTACAAATGTGTTTTTTATTTATCACAGCAGTGTGAAACTGGCTGCAATAGTGTCTGATCATTGAGGACTGTGTTTTGTTAAATGAAAACTAATAGCATTTTCACAAATATGTGTATATGTTTCATTTTATATGTGTCATTTTGCAAACAATCTAGGAATTATGCAAATTGAGTGTGGTGTTTGGATAATTGTGATTATATTTTGAAAAAAAGAACCCGGTTTTCAAAATTGCGTGTAAACATTGAAAAAACTGTAAGATCCTGGCAGATGAATTTTGTACACATTGCAGCTTATTGAGTGTGGATTTAGAAACTCCATCTAAAAGGGCATAACAGTAGTCTATCCAAGAGACGACGAAGCAATTTATCAGCTTTTCTGCTAAAGGAAAATTTAACATAGGACGCAAACTTGATCTTGAATCGTGATGTTTCTGAGATGTTTTAACAGTACTCTGAACAAAAGAATCATGAAAGATTAGCATCAAAAATAACTCTAAGGTTCCTCACTTTACTTTGAGAGGTGGTGGATTATGTTTTTATATCATACAGATATACAGAAATACAGACAGCACATCACATGCCCCACTAGGGACAGTAACATACTGGACCATTGCTACACCGCTTTAAAGTGGCTTTGGGACTCTCTGATCACTGTTTGGTTCATCTTCTACCAGCTTACAGCAGAAACTTAAATCTGCTAAGCCTGTGGTAAGAGCTATAAAGAAATGGACCAGCAAAACAGAGCAGGCAATACAAACCTGTTTCGACTGCACTGATTGGAGTGTTTTTGAGGCTGCAGCCACTGATCTGAATGAGCTCACAGACACCATGACATCCTACATCAGTTTCTGCGAGGACAATTGTGTTCCCACCAGGACTTACTTAACATACAACAACGACAAACCTTGGTTTACTGCAAAACTCTCAACCTCAAATAGTACACTTGAACCCATAGTGGTAACTAAATACATTTTTAAATACAGAGATAGTATGTTAAAAGCTCATTTTACTTCATTTTACTTTACTATTTCATGGTGTCTCAAAATAGCACAGTTGAGTACACTTACAATACAAGTATGTAGTTATCTGCATGTCACATCCATGGAGATGCAACAATGGAGAACATACTTCACTGCACAGTCTCTGCTCCGTATCTTCATCCAGACGAAGAACACGATGGCAGGGTAGACAAACCTGGCATTGCAGTGTTCATCACAGTGCTGAATAATCCATAAAAAAGTATTTCGAATTTGATGTGAGTAGAGTAAAAGAATGGCAGGTTACATGCATACTGTATGCCTCTGAGTTTGGTATAACTATACTTATCAGAGAATAATCATAATAATGAAAACTGTATGTCAACTGGAGCGAAGAATTCTGCTTGTGTACACATGTAAGCATAGTGATTGACAATGTGGCTGGAGAGTTTCTTGTATATGCTGACAGATGTTGCAGTTGCTCATTTTGAAAGTGAAAGAAACCAAGAGTTAAACTGCACATGGCTTTTGCCAATAAAAGTGGATGTAAGTCAGCCACAAAAATAACCACAGAAACACTGAGAGACCAGGGACATCCCCTAACTTACTCTAGAATAATTAGCATTAAGAGGATGGACTAAAGGTCTGACTCATGTCACCGTGGGGACCTAAATTGAGGAAATGAGGAAACAAGCTTATTAATCATACAGAACATTTATTTTTATTTATTTATTTTAAAGTGATGGGTGGGTGTAAGGGGTAGGGTTACTGTAAGGGGATATAATATACAGTTTGTACAGTATAAAAATCAGAGTGCGTAAGAGTAGGTTTGAGTGATCTCTACACTCTGACATGTTGTGATAAAGTTTATGGCTATGTCTTAAGCTGTGTAAAATGATCTTCTTCATCAACTAAACCCAGTGAGTTTTTAGACCAGAGGAGTTTCAATTTGGATATGGTACAAATAAAACCTACAACATTTTAATCAACTTTCTATTTTTAGGTCAAAATGAAACTCTCCACTCAAAACCATTCAATCTAGGTGAAAAACCAAACTATGCCATCAGACATGACACACAAATCCCTCAATAACACACACACTACACATAGTCTTACACACTGGTGAGATAAATTCAAAACAATACTACAAAAAACGTCATAAGTTATGTTTCTTGGTTCTCCCCCTTAAAGATATTTTTTCATGATCAATGAATAGGCCTATAAATAGGCAAGTCAATAGGTCAAGTTATAGGTTTTGAACAAATTTTCTGTTGTCTACTTGCTTCCATATTCATCATTTCTAAACCCTAGTGAGGATTTTTTCTCCACATGGTGCATGATCGTTGTCCCTATGTCAACATAACACTTCTGCTTCCATATGATTGGGTTTCCATGTTTTATGGTGACATACCATTGGCATAATGGTTTTTATACTGTACAAACTGTATATTCTACAGTTTTATCCTGATTAAAGCTTTACTGTAGCCGAATACATGACTGAGTAGTCGCATTTTTATAGCATGAACTGTTTGTCTATGAACATAGAAGTTTGTTGGTGTTTCTAGAATTTAGCTAACTGGCTAGCGAAGCAAAAACGAGTTGGTCTTTGTTTACATCCTTGATGCAACCAAAAATAGCAACAGAACTATACGTTTAAAAGACATGTACAAACAAAAAAACATACTTACAGTTTGAAGCCAATAAACAGCAGCTGTAGATTCGTGTAGATTCTGGAAGCTTCTTCAGCGCTGCATCCAGTGTAGAAAATATTACAGATTATAATGGGTTCTATTATCTTTTGAAGCGTCGCACGTGTCCGGTTTACACAACTCTTCCGCTTCCACATGCTGCTCCACATGGCCTCACCCACTTTGTTGCGTGTTCCTGGGCGCATGTTTTTTTTAGGCATTTCCCGGTCGTTTTTGTAGGCATTAAAATGTCATAACTTTAAAAGACAATATCTCCATTTGCATTGAACTTTCAGCGCTGTAACTTTGCAGATACTGTTTATGCTCAAGCAGCAACATTACACACTAACTAAAGTTAAAAAAGTGAAATCGCAATGAACCACCTCTTTAATATAACTCCTATTGTGTTCATCAGAAAGAAGAAATTCATATAAACCTAGGATGGCTTGAGGGTGAGAAAAGTTTGAAAGTGAACTAATCCTTTAACAGACGGTGTTCACTAATGCTCAATAATCACTTAATTAATGACTTAATTATCTTATTAACTGCAACACTGCTTTAGTGTTACTCAGGCTGTGTCCGAAATCGCCCCCTATATCCTTAAATAGGGCACTATTTGAGGGGACAGCCATTTTTAATGGTGTCCGAAACCATAGTGGATGTTACTGAGTGCACTCATTCAATCCCACAATGCATCGATGTACATTCAACAGCTAGAGAATAGGCTTGTTCGAGATGCATTCCAATGCAGTGAAACAGCTGTCAGCAGGAGGTGCTGCAACACCCTCAGAACCCCTAGTTCCCGCTGCCATGGTATTACTTTTAACACTGTGTGTAGATTATATAAACACTGAGCTGTGTTCATTTAACACGGGGTATTTTGCTCTGTAGCCTTTGTCTGTTTATGTGGGTCAAGTATATTTTGAGGCTGCGGTCTGACATGCTGGTTTCATGTTCCTGCCGTTTGTCGAGATGTTTGGGGCACTTCCTTTAATGTAAAAGAAGAGCACACAAAGACCTTATAAAGGCCTCTTCTTACAGTGGGTGCACTGTAAACATAATTATAATAAAGAAAGAAGAAAGAAAAATCCTCAATTCAACTTTTTGGTTCAAAAGCTGCCTTAAAGGTGCTAAAGAGGATCTTTTTTTCGACTGAGAAACCAAAGACTGTTACTGAGTTTTTGAAATGAGCGCATGCGTAAGAACAACCCCCCTCCTTCACAGCTCATTTCGAGGGAACGCCTCCTAAAACTCGTGCACGAGTATTGGAATACGAGTGTTTACCACCGGCATTCGCTCGCTGTGTCGTGTTAGTGGATTCATTATGTCGGACTCACCGCAGGTAACTCATAATCTGCAGTTGTTACTCCTGTCTCCTGACAAAAACATTGCATGCGGCGCCTGTGGAGTGTGGAAAGTTACTGGAGCGCGCAGCCGCGCTTGTCTCTCACAAGAAACGTCACGGCAGTGATTGACAAGCCAGAGGGCCAATCGTTTACGCAATGATCGCGTAAACGATTGGCTGATGTTTTTAAGGCCCTACCTCGTGCACAGATGATGTATATTAATATTATTCCTTTCAGTGCACCTAATAAATAGTCTTTTATCAGTTAGTAAAGACAGTTTCAAGTAATATTGCAAAAATGTATAAAACAAAACATCCTCTTTAGCACCTTTAATTAATAAAATCAAGTGTCTGTACAAGACATTCCAACTCATTATTTTAAATATTGTGTAGTGTTGGATTGCCCACTGTAAGTGCAGGATAAATGTATGTGACAAAGTTGTTTCTATGACAGCTCAAGCTCTCTGATACACAGTGTACCACAGTCTCCAAATTCCTTGCTTCATTTTATTCACTAATTGCTGATATAGTGCACTCAACTGATATGCACTATAAGGGATTGGGTAATGAGTGAAGAAGAGAGTGATTTTGGATACAGCAACAGAGTCATCGAGGGTCAGTTCCTATGCTAGAGTCAGCCTCTACCTTAGGGCTATTCAGAGTCAAGGAATCAACTCATTTGGAGTTGACTCCCCACCACTAGTTATTAGCCAAAAGAATAAAACAATCTATTCTAAAACATCCACAGTAACTACAGCGAAACCTCTGTTAATTCTTAGTAAGAACTTTTGTAGATGTATGAAACCCCCTTTCCACCAGCACGAACCGGGTGCTAGTTCAGAGCTAGTGTGCTAGTACCAGTTCGGAGTTAGTTCAACTGACGAGCCTTCTAAGAACCGGTTTGCCTTTCCACAGGCTAGAGAGCCAGCGCAGAGCCAGGATTTATGTCACTGTATACGTCTCATATTTCACAGCAAAGCTAGTGCTGCAGCGCCAAACACAAACACACCAGGCTTGTTCGAGATGCATCGGCTTCCCGCAGAGCGATCCAAAAGCACAAGAAGTCGTATGCTCTACAAATACACCCATGGACCCGCGGCACTCCGGTGTCACCCGTCGAATTGGTCCACACTGCTCCGATGCATCTCGAACAAGCCTTCCATTAACAATTGCGGAAGTTTCACTACTGTTGATGCTCATGGCTTTGCGAACCTACATCCATTTGTATATAGGCGGAGATTACGATCAAGCTGCTATTAGCTCGATTAGCTGCTATTTCAAAAATGGCGGTCACAAGTTTCTTGTTGGTCACGGTAACCCCGCCCCCAGCCCCTGATGCAAGCGGTTCTTCCTTCTAGCCCAGCAATGTTTTGGTGCTACTTATGAAACTTTCTTCACTTTTCCTGGTTCGGAGCTGATTTGAGAACTGATTTAAAACTAGTCTCTGGCTCCGAAACAGCACTTAAACTGCCTTGGTGGAAAAGGGGTATGAAAGAAATAAAGTCAAACTGGTTAGTAATAAGTGATGGTAATACTTTTTTTTGGAGTTGTTTAATCATCATTAGCTGATATGTTAAGAGAGATTTAATGTACAGTTGATTTAATCTAAGGCTGTGGCTGGAAGTCAACTGTAGTTGTGTTTCCGCTCATCTCTTCTCATCTGTTTCCTCTTTCTTCAGTGATTCTGCTTGTTAACAGATCTTCACTAATGTTAACAATCTTCACTAATGCTCAGTCTTCACAGTTATCGCATTCATTTCAACACTGCTGCAGTGTTACTTTTAACACTAGGGATTTTGCTGTGTATGTGTGTCTCTATGACTGTTAGGTGTCAAGTGTATCTTGAGGCTGCGGTCTGAAGTACTGGTTTCCTCTTTCTGCTGTTTGTTGACATGTTTCTGTTCTCTTCTCTCACATTAAAGGAAGTGCCCCAAAGAGCTACACTGCAATGACTTGCAATCTTGTATCAGTAAAATCTTATTTATCTTGTTTTGAGAATAAAATACTATGTAAGAGGTGATTGTGTAAGATTCTAAAGACTGTATTATTTGTGTTTTTTTTGTGTTGTGTTTTTTCTTTTTTCTTGGTTAATCTTAAAGTTAGTTTTCTGCACAAGCATCTGCACCCCATGGTTTGGGTCCTGCTGCTGCTGAGGCACAGTGTTGTGCATATTCCTATGTCCCATAATGCATTTGTCATATCACACCACGTAGGTAGAACAATTCTCCCAACCACCATAGATAGATTCACAAATAACCTGCCTCATCTGCTCAGTGTACCCAAACACACGAATGAATGTGAGGATCATTGACTAGCAGTACGGGCACCATTTTCTCTCGTAAATTAGAAACCTGTTGCACCCATCATGTTAAAATTTCAGAAGAATAATACTGCACCATGGTACAACAGTATTACTCACACTGTCAAAAGAGAAACCCACAGTCTAGAGCGCAAATGTAGACAAACTTGTTTAGAGGTCTTCAGAATCGAGTGGAAAGACAGCTCGTCCCGTTATAGAAAGACTCTAAAAGCAGCCAGAGCCGAGCATCTCCGCAAACTCATAGAAAATAACCAAAACAATCTGGACCACATAGATGCTGGACCACTGATGAAACAGATACTTATGTTAACTTCCTCTATCATGGATCAAAACAGAGAACACCGCTCTAGTGCCATTTGATCAGTAACACACCATTATCCATGTAAGATCTGAACTTTTACTAAGCACTATAACATGTTTTAAGATTTACATGTTGTCGTGTTTATTATTTTATATTTTAGTATGGAGTTGAGTACTGCTTAGATATTACATATATAATACAAGTATATAATAAGTATTTTGAGAATGGTAAGTTTGTTCTTTATGTGTGTACAATATTAATTTTCATTTATTCAGGTCTTAAAAAGGCCCAAATTTAATTTTTGTTTTTAAATGTGCAGCAACCCAGTAATAAACACTTTTCAATGTTTTATTTTTCAGAGCCCCTGTCTCTGCTTGTTATTGCACCAATGAACTTCTGGTCTGAGTAATTTATTTACCTAATTTCAAGCTTGTTAAAATGTGTCTGCTTGTTTTTGTGTGTCAGTGTTGTGTCTGACTACAGAGGAATCACTGACTGTTTAACAATGATTTTAGATGAGGCGTTTCTGAGAGACCTGATCCAATCACAACTTCACTTCATAATCCATTTGAGCATTTAAATCCACACGTTAAGAGTGGAACTACTTCAGATCTTTTTCTTCTTGGCCTGCAGATGTGAGTTGTTGAAAAACATCTATAACATGTGAGTTAAAATGGTTCACTATTTGGCAGGTATTGCATTAAAGTTATAACTTTAATATATAACTTTAGTTATAACTTTTTATTCATGCAGTTATAACTGCTTATTAATGATTTATAATGCATTTGTAAATGACTTATTACTCATTAACAAACACCTTTATAAACCCTTTACAAGGGAACCTTAATGAAATGTTACCGAATTATCTTTTCAGTAGTTTTTCCTTTTCAGTTGTTGAGAGAGGAAGACTTTTTGCAAGTTAGTGGGTGCTTCTTAATAAAGGATCATATGTGACACTGAAGACTGGAGTATTGATGTTAAAAATTCAGCTTTGAATTTGTTCTTATAATAAAAGGAAACATAATGAATGTGTATGTGCATTTTTGCTCCTCTGCAGAGTTCTTTTTTCTATCTATCTAACAATCTGTGGTCATTGAATGGCTTTCCTGAGGTAAATGTGACTGTCTCATATTGTCCTCAAGCAGTTTTGCTGACATCTTTCTGCGGTTGAAATACTGATTGAGCATGAGAACAGTGTCAACTGTTCTGAGAAAGTGTGGGGTTTGAGCTAGAAGGTAAGTGCAACACAGAACAAGCGGCGAATAGATGCAGGGATGCTTTCTTTTGTGTATCAGTGTTTGTGTGTGACTTACAGAGAATAGTGAGTTTGGATGAGGTGTTTTATAGAAACCTGATCCAATCACAACTTCATTTCCATTTGAGCATTTAGGTCCGCACATTAAGGTGGAACTACTTCATATCTTTTTCTTTTTGTCCTGCAGACGTGAATGGTTGAAGAATGATGGCATTTGTTAAAGAGCTGCTCGTGAACTCACTGATGGAACTGGCAGGAGCTGATCTGAAGACATTTCAGTGGAACTTAAAGAATGATGAGCGTATATCAAATTCTGAAATGGAAAATACAGATATCTTAGACACGGTGGATAAAATGGTGGCACGATATGGACCAGAAGAAGCGTGAAGATAACAGTGTACATCTTTAGGAAGTGAATCAAAATCTCTTCTGAACAGTTGGAGAACAAACACAAGCAAGGTAAAGTTTTTTTTATTTAGTGACTGTAATATGAGTGATTTTTTTACAAAGATTGATGGTTCGACAAAACCTTCCTCTTTGCTCTGATGTGTTTGTGTGATTTACGTTTCCCAGTGAGTGATCCTCTCTCTCCCTCGCTCTCTCTCTCACACACAACTCAGGCTGAGGGCAATATGAAGACATCTTCCCCTGTTGGAGCTGGTTTGAAACAGATCTGGGTAAATACAAACAAAACCTTTCTGTAGATGCACCCAATAAAAATAACAGCAGTGATTTTATGAAGGGTTTAATGGTTTGCAATGGAGTGTAACTTGAATTTACTCACGGATTGTTTTTTTATCACGGTTTTAGGGTTTCGTTATGGTTTGGTACGTGCTATGTTCAGGAAAAATAGGACAAATGTCAATAAAAATAAAGAAAATAAGAACAAATAATCAAACTACAAGCAACAGCACAAATAAATACAATATAGCAAAGATTCAAATAAAATAAACAGTGCTTTTCAGGTTTTTCAGGTATCTAACATTAGTTTTCAGGTAAGCCTAAAGAAAATGAATAAATATAAAGTAATACTGCATATTATCTTCACTGTATAAAGTCAACACCCGGAGAATGACAGCACAGGTGACTTGTCATATTAGAGAATACGCACTCGCAGTGAACCAAGATTACAAGAGTGACTGTTTCCCACGGTTTTTGATCATAAATGTTGTAATGGATTGGGAAGCCAGAATGCATGTCCATCGAATGAAATATACATTATCTGAACTCTGTTTTGCACATTACTATTTTCAACAAACCATATTATAGATGCGTGCCGAAACCAGTGGTGGACGAAGTACACAAATCAAGTAATTGAGTAAAAGATACATATCATAAAATATGACTCAAGTGAAAGTATTTAGTGCTCCTCTTCAACTTTACTTGAGTGAAAGTACAAAAGTACTTGATTTTTAATGTACTTAAGTAAAAAAAATACTTATTGATGAATGTTTGTTGTAATTTTATATAGGCCACTTATATCATTTAATTTTATATTACATTATATATATTCCTATTGTTTAAAATAATTATGAATGATTATGAATTGTCAAATAGCCAGCACTATAGTCAGTATGGATGGAAGATTAGTGGATGCAGATACATAATATGTAATGTGTTGACAAACAATATCAAAAACATTGCTAAAACATTGCTGCAGCAGCGGGGAAGATGAACGTGCATGTGTTATTTTTATTTGTTTTAGAGTCGCTCGATTATGGATAAAATTAGAATCAATATTTTTATTTGTTTCTTTCAAATAGAAATCATGATTCTCCCTTGATTCTGAATAGACAACTAAACAAAATTGCGTATAATTGTTTACTAGAGGACAAAATTTTAACTGCTGCAGTCTATTTAAAAATATTTAATTAATTAATTAATTAAAAAAAATGTGTTTGAATGAATGATTTAATGACTCACTCATAACTACTTCACTTGTTTCATTACTGGATGAATGTTTTTGAACAAATCTTTTGAATGAATCATTCAATGTCAAATACATGTCACTTGTCGCCCCCTAGTGGCGTAACGATGTACAACCGTGAAATGAGATTTGATCTGTTTGAATCGAGATTGCGATCTGTAGACACATTGATGTGGACGTATCCACATCGAATCGGACGCCACTTTTGCGTCTCTGACCATGTGACGATTTTTTCATTTTAAAACGAGGAGTAACAATATATTTTATTAAATGTAGTGGAGTAAAAAGTATTTCCACCACTGGCTGAAATGTAAGTGGATAACGGTACATTTTGATTTTTTTTTTTTTTTACTGAGAACCGTTACACCCCTAGTTTACAATGGTCTAAAAGCCTTAATCATAAAATTTTATGCTGAAAAGGTTGACCAAGGTAGGCACTGATACCAGAATGATTTGGTGTCAGCAAGGCATGATTACAATCACATATGCAAAGGAAAAACAGTATGGCCTAAAGTCTAGTGGTGACAATCCAGTAAACATTCATATTAAGTAAACAATATATTTAGACATTTTAAAATGTAAACCAAAGTGTTATACCGACAGACAATAAACTGAAAGAAATTTGTCAAAGAGTAGAGTTGTTGGATTATCATCTCTATTGTTGATTTTAAAGCAGTAAAGTGCAGTAAGCAGCAAAAGACAACTTCATTTGATACCCTAACTCTACCTAAATACTTATGTTAGTGGGGGCTAGTACTAGTTTTTCACAGTTTTCAAAATCCCCAATGTTAAATTAGCACTGCTCAGAGTTAATGCATTCCACACTACAGAATGTTAAAAGTAACACTGAAGCAGTGGAGTTAATGCGATAAATAAGTGATTAAGTGATGGTTGAACATTAGTGATTCTGTTAACAAACAGAATCACTGAAGGCAAGATCAACAAAAATTGAAATAAAAACGAGATGAGTAGAAACACAACTACAACTGACTTCCAGCCACACGGCGTTAGATGAAATCAAATGCAAATAAAAGAACATTAAATCTTTCAAGATCTCGGCAGAGGATGAATAACCAACTCCAAATATCATCATTACCATCTTATCAATCCAGTTTGAGTATTTCTTTTATATGTCTACAAAAGGTCTTATTGAAAATGAACAGAAGTTTAGTTTTAGTCAACGGTGATGTTTATTGAAAATACTGGTTTCATTTGAAGTCACCATTACGGGGTTTAGTGTTTACTTTAGTTAGGCACTTGATCCTTGTGTTTTGTTAAACAACTTATTTCAGCATTTGCATTGGTATTGTCAAAGAAAACCTATGCACTGATGAAGAGATTGATGAAGAAGCAGATCACATGAAGCTATCTGCTTTGACATTCAAATGACTGATTTTAAGTAGTATCAACCACTCATGTTGTTTACAGTAGTTTGATGTTTTACTCAAAGCAAAGAATAGTGAGGTTACTAAACTGTAACAGCTTACTCTTTGTTGCATTTTTCATCTTTCTCAAAGGCTCATTGGACCATAAAGCTGCTCCTCATGATTACTCAGGGATCAGCCTAAACTCAAGAACAATTTAAAACAGGAGTGTGGCGGATATTGGTTGGTAATTCACAGACGGTCATCAGAAATACTTGAATGACATTTACACAGATCTATACATGGTGGAGAATGAGACTGGAGGAAGAGTGAACAACCATGAGGTGAGACAGATCGAAATTAATTTTAAACAATTTGATGCCAAGAACACACCAATCCAATGCAAGAATATTTTCAAAGTTCATGAGGATAGACGAAACAGAAAGGTGCTGACAATGGGGATCGCAGAGGTTGGTAAAACAGTCTCCGTCAGTAAATTCATCCTTGACTGGGCTGAAGGAAAAGAAAACCAGGATATATCCTTCATTTTTCCTCTTCCTTTCCGTCAGCTAAATTTGATCACAAAAAAATTAGTCTCATGGAACTGCTTCATGAATATTTCTTCAGTAGCCCTGAAGAACTGCCCTCTCTTCCTGAAGGTGACGGTATCATGTCATGTTCAAGTATAAGTCATGTTCATCTTTGATGGGCTGGATGAATGTCACTTTTCATTGAGCTTTATAGAAGATGACAGATTTACAGACATTCATGAAAAAACAACAGTAAGTAAGATAATTACAAGCCTGATCAAGAAACACCTGGTTCCCTCTGCTCTCATCTGGATCACATCCAGACCAGCAGCAGCTAGTCTAATACCCCGAAACTACATTGATCAGGTGACAGAGGTGCGAGGATTCAATGAGACAACAAAGAGCAATTCTTCAAAATAACAGCACTACTGAGGTTGCTGGAAAAATTATCCGTCACATCAGGAATCTAGGAGCCTGTATATCATGTGCCACATCCCCATCTTCTGCTGGATCTCTCTCACTGTTCTTCAGCCTCAGCTCACTCAAGAGAGCAATAACAAATCGCCCCACAACTCTCACAGGCATGTACACAACTTTTTACTTTCACAGATGCAGCAAATGAAAACAAAATACATTGATGATGCTAAACTTCAAGCTAATACCAGGTCTTTTGATGAGATTATTCTGAAGCTTGGGAAACTGGCCTTTCAACAGCTGGTGAAGGGAAAACTAATTTTCTACAAAGAAGATCTTGAGGAATCTGGACTAGATGTCAGTGAAGTGTCTGTTTCTCTGGGTTATGCACTCAGATCTTTCAAGAAGAAAAGGCTGTTTCATCAAGAAAAGTTCCAGCTTTGTACATCTCAGCGTCCAGGAATTCCTTGCTGCTCTCTATGTGTTTTTGATGGCAAAGATGAGAAAGCTAACCTATTTCCTCAATCCTGGAAAGAAAAACTGACATGGAAACTGTCCAAAAATTCATTGTTTCCGCTTCATAAGGCTGCGATCAACAGCTTTGCAAAGCGAAAATGGCACCTGGACCTTTTCCTCCGGTTTCTCCTGGGTCTCTCACTGGAGTCCAATCAGAGTGACCTAAAGGAACTACTGCCAGAACTGGAACTCAGAGAGAACATCAAAGACACTGCTGACTATATCAAAAAGACAATAGAGAAGGAGAAATCAGTAGAGAGGACAATCAATCTTTTTTACTGTCTGAGTGAACTGAAAGATAAATTTGTGGAGGAAATCCAGAAGAATCTGAGCACAGGAAAACTTTCAGCACAGAATCTCTCCTCTGCTCAATGGTCTGGTCTGGTATTTGTGCTTTTGATGTCAGAAGAGACTCAAGAGATGTTTGAACTGCAGAAATACAGAAGATCTGATGAAGCACTGATGAGACTGCTGCCAGTAATAAAAAACACCCGAAGAGCACTGTAAGAGTTTTTTTATATATATCTTTTACATTTTTAGATACCTAAACCTTACCCCTAACCTAAACATAATCATTTTATAGAGAATATAAAAAAAGATTACAACTTAACTGACAGAACTGTGTAGGAAATGACAATTTATTACAATATATTAAAATTTTATTTAGCTGCTTACCTTTAAACCTACCCATAGCCATTTCTTAAAATATGTACAGTTATAAAAAAATGACAGGTGTAATTAAAATAATTTTTTATTGCAAAATGTTAAAAGCAGTACCAAAAGTAGTCCAAATGACGATGTGGTGCAGTCGAAGTCCTCTGCCAGTAAATAATAGTTTGTAATACAAAGGAGAATTTAAGTTATTAATACCTGAAAATTGTATCTAATTCACTCTGTAAAGGCGCACATTTCTCATTCAAACGCACACCAACTGAAACACGACATGTTGCAATCTGTGATGAAGCAGGTGAGAGCCAATGAGCATTTGTTATCACTGCAGTTAGTAATGTGTTGGAACTCTTCTTGGGTCACAGCATAGAAGTATATACCTTTTGTGTCCCATGGCAAACAAAGTAAATATTATATTACAAATAATGGTTACAATAATACAGAAATGTTATTTATTTTAATGTTTTAAAGTGTAGTCTTGTTTAACATTACATAATCCTTTGAGTTTGCAGCAGCAGTCACAAACAGCGAAATGTTATAATTTCATGTTAAAGTAGTAGATGAGTAACTTGCATTTAGTAAATGTGAAAACATGTCATTGATATGACAATTAAATAAAATCAAATAAAAACATTAATGCCACAAATTTAATATTAATAAATAAGAATTCGTACCATTTGTACATCTGTAAAGCTGCCAATACTTAAGTAATTTATGTTTTAATGCTGTCAATACGTCAATATTGTATGTGTCAGTTTTTATGAAAACATAAAAAAGTGTGGTTCTACCACGTATATTTAATGTAAAAATAGAAACAAATACTCTTGAGCTCACATTGAATAAATAAATGTGATATTAAATGTCAATGTATCTCCATCAGGCAAGTTGTACACAAGGGTTAGTTATTTTATTACTAATTGCATTATTGTATTACATATTATTCTTAAAACTTAACTCATAAATAAAATAAACTGAAAAAATTGGTTTAATGTTTTATTATGATTATGAAGAGTTGATTATAGATATTGAAAAATATTATATTTATTATAAATATAAATAATACTTATTATTTAAAATATAAACTAAAGGATGCCTTTTACATTCATTTTAAAGCATTAAATTCTCTCTTACATTCAGTTATCGCTGAATAAATCTGATGGTTTTAGCTTTGCAAACATCAATACAGTCAAAGTTTTTTCCAAGTTATCTGTACTTATATAGATTATAAAGATTAACAATTACTGTTTTTCTACACGTACTCTGCTGTATTTGTGCTCTGTCGTCTTGTGAGAGTTTGTCATCAGCTTTACAATCCTCAACTCTGTTCTGAGAGAAGCTGGACCTGAGTACAAATGACCTGCAGTTCTGGAGTGAAGCTTCTTCTGATGGACTGAAGAGTCCAAATGCCAGCTGGAGATACTGAGGTAAATGGTTTTCTTTAAAAGAATTAACAAAAGGATCACAATAAATAATCATTAATTTTTATATCCAAATATGGCATCGATTGAATACAAACGAAAAACAACAGCTGCTGGCATGTTATTTTTTTTCATATTATACAGATGGCTGTAGGATTGAATACATCATATTTTATATCATGATGTTTACATGAATTCCTGTCCTAAATAATTGTCGGTGTTCACTTTACTATGCACATGGTAGACCCTCTGGTTTTGAATGGCCATGCTATTAAAATTATATATTTCATGTTGGTTGGCCATGATTATTTGCCAGCATGGACAAGATAACAGCTGTCATTGATGTTTTGACTGCAGTGAACAGCCATTACCATAATCTTACTCATAATGTTTACTACTAAACTGCAGAAAAAAATCTGATTGTCAAACTAATGTCATGTGTACTGTTGCTGTGTCGTTGTAGATTGTCTGGCTGTATGGTCACAGAAGAAGGCTGTGGTTATGTGTCTTTAGCTCTGTGTTCAAACCCCTCACACCTGAGAGAGCTGGATCTGAGCTACAATTACCCAGGAGATTCAGGAGTCAAGCTGCTCTCTGATGCACTCAACCATCCAAACTGCACACTGATCAACTCAAGTATGTTGAGCTATAAATGTTTTTGTTTTATTATTTAAACTCCTCAGTGTCTATATATATGTTACCGGCAATGTGTGAAAAGCAGGTATTGTATAGAATACATTGGGAATATATAGATATACATATGTGTGAAGTTTGTAGGCAAAGTATGAAATGTCTGGTTTTTGTGATTATGTTGCATACTTTTCCTAGGAGTTCTATACATTACCTAGGTATTATTATACAGAATGCCTAGGAAATGTGTGAAATATAAACCATTTCATACTTAGCCTACAAACTTCAGGCATTCTGTATATTCCTTAGGCATTCTATATAACACCAGACTTCACACATTGCCAGTAACATACACACTATTTAAACATTTATTTTTCACACTGAACAATTTCCTAGCATGTTTCAGCATGTCATATTATGTTACAATCATTGGAAGGCAAAATCGTATCTGAAAATATAATTTGATTATTTACCCACCCCTGCACTGCTCTCTCTCTTTGTGTGTGCATTTACTGATTTAATGTGGCTGTGTGTGTTTTATAGTTGGATCATGGAGGAGATTTCAGATACAGCAGGACTACACAAATGTATGTACAGCATATGCATACACACACAAACCTTTGGTGATGGATGTCCTGTTTTACATGTCTCTCTCTTGTGTCCAGATGCCTGTGATCTCACACTGGATCCAAACACAGCAAACACTCGTCTCATTCTGTCTGAGGAAACAGGAAGGTAACACATGTGAGAGAGTATCAGCCCTATCCTGATCTTCCAGAGAGATTTGATGAGTGGTCTCAAGTTCTGTGTAGAGAGAATCTGTCTGGACGCTGTTACTGGGAGGCTGAATGGAGTGGAGATGCTGTTATATCAGTGACATATAAAGGAATCAGTAGGAAAGCAGGGAATATCTCTGTGTTTGGACGCAATGAAAACTCCTGGTGTCTGATCTGCTCTGATGATTGCTTTCATTTTTTGGCCATAATAATATGTTCACTGGCTTACATGCTGGAGAGACATCTCCTCGCACTCGGCCCCTTTTCCACACCTCACAGCCCCAGGTGGGGCCGGGGGGATGGAGGTGACACTACTTGTGAATGACTTCACTGAAGTCCATTTAACGTGAGTTGTGGTTACAGCACAGAAAGGAAGGAAGGAAAGCCTGAAAGCATCTCAAACATTGCGACTTTTGGCCAATTTTCATAAAACTAAACACAGAAAACGTATGTGTTTTGGCTGTTCATGTTACAACAGACAACAGCGTTTTGGGGGCCGTGAAAAAATGTACAAATGGGTTTCAAAAGTGCAAGTTTTTAAAAAGGATA
>JAOTNS010002469.1:0-16531 GCA_028476615.1 Culter alburnus
TTATAATGTATAATTCAGATTTTGATTCCATATCCATTTACATATATATATATATCTTCCAAGGGTTTTTTCCCTCCTAGGACTTTTTTCCCAGTGTTAGCACGCTGGGTTTTTCTCCTAGGGGGTTTTTTCCACCCCTGGGAGTCAGCCGACATTGGCTTAATGTAGCACCATCTTGTATAGTTACATATTACCACGCTTGTTTGTACAGCTTATTTTAACCACTTCCCTTTTTTCTGTGCTTCTAATATGTAAAGCTGCTTTGAAACAATTACCAATTGTAAAAGCGCTATATAAATAAATTTGACTTGACTTGACACACCTGGTGTGGAAAAAAAAAAAAAAAAAAAAAAAATCACACTGATCATAAAAAATTAAAAGTTAAAAAAGAAAGTTATGTTGTTCTTACATTTTACTTCATAATTGCACTGCATTGTTTTGTTTTCATTGTTGCAAAACTTGTTCTGTAATATAGTTTGTTTGCTATCGTGATCAAACCTTGATCTGAAGATCAATCCTGATGCTGTCCTGTAATATTTTTCTAATCAGCAATAAATCAACAATTTCTGATCAACCCATATCAATTGTATGCTTAAAATAACATACCGGTTAAAGCCCCGCCCATTTCAAGACCAGCCCCGCCTACTTCCGGGTTAGGCCCCACCCACTCCGAGTACAGATACAGACACAGATAATTCATATGGTTAACAGATACAGATACAGATAATGCTGTACTCGCTCATCCCTAGTCATAAGTGATAAGCTATTTATAGTGAAGCACAGTGTCTCAGCTGAAAATCATGGACACAGAGATGTGAAAGAAATGATTGCCATGAAGAGGAAATTAACTTGAAATTGTTAAAGGAAAACTTAATGAGTGTAAAGAGGTCTTTAAATTAGTACTATAGACCTTGAATGATAGAAGTGACTATTTTGATGAATTTCTTCTATGACCAGTAACTTTTCTGTCTGATCTTTGTCACCACCCTGTGCAGGGCCGATGGCTCCAGGTACAGATGTGGCAGAACATTACACTGAATGGACAGTTGTGAGAATTAAATTCACAGAGTATATTCTCAGCACTGATATGTTGCTGCTGAGAGAATGCACAGTCTAATGATTTCAGTGATTAAATACTGCTGTTATTAACCTGTCTCCATGTTTTAACACTATTAGGCAGTCCAATGGCTCTGGTGGCTCTTGAATGCAACTTCCCTAAGCTCCAAAAAACACCTGATTTTGTTGAAGAAAACTGTCAAAGACTTAATGATGGGAAAGAGCATGTACCAGTGTGCACAAGGTGATTTCTCAATGATGGGTAAGATCCTCTTTGGCCAGACAGATGACAACCTAGGGCAGGGGGTTGCCGCCGCCACTGGGCATCTACCCTGGAGGGAGGTGTTTATGTGAGATGGGTATTCGAGTTGAGCCGGATGTCTGTGAGGCCAACAGCATCATTAAGGGGGAATGACCTGTGACAACGTACAGCAGTCTGGCCCAAAAATGCTCCTCTATACCACTCACCAGACACCGCATTCCTAAGATGGCTTGTTTTTCATTATGACAAGCAACTATGCCAGGGGACAAGACCCTGAGGAGAAGAAGATTATTGATAAAGAGCCGATGGGAATGAGCTTTCAAGAGCCGACTGAGACCATGAGGTGATTGTCCATAATTTCTGGGGAGACCATAGCAAAATTTATTAACATGATGTTGGTTGCCCTGTTGGCAAGAACTGTATAGAAGTTTAGGATTCAGCACTATGATGAATCCCTGAATTCATGAGGCTGTGTGATTTTGAACTAATGTGTCTCTATCATAGCTTTTACTCCAACAGGTCATTAGACATGGCAGAGGATAATTCCAAGGCAATGGTGGTGTTAAAGATGAGACTGATTTTGGTCAAAGATGAAGAATGTTAAGTGCATTCAGCATTTAAACTAAAGATAACCTCACAAATGGCTACTAGCATAACATATTTTAGATGGTGGTAATGTTTTTATTTGGAAGTTAAACATTTACATTTTAACCTTTGTGAATGATCATGGGTTCTATATAGTAATTAAATATTAAATTCTGTCTAAGTTACAGACTTGTGATTCTGTTGAAATGATTATTTGTGCAGTAAGAGAGAGAGACTGCTTGAGGTGAGGCAAGGATTGAACTCTGTCTGTCTGTTATCAGCCTGATAAAGTTTAAAACAATGAGATTAGAACCAAAACAACCCAGCTGACTTTTCTAAAAACAACTTATAGTGAAGAGACATGCTTTGAGATTGAATAAGAGTAAAAACCTACAGGAAAAATGTGAAGTTTAAATATGTTTTTAGAATTAAAACCAAAAGCAAACCTTGACAATGAGCAGCCTACGAACTCCTTGAGAAACTTGAAGCTGGCTTCTGCTGATGAAACTGCAAACTATTCTTCATTAAATTTTTCCAAACCATTTATCCCCAACAATGTTAATTTACCATCCTATTGAAGTGAACTGTTTTGTACCTTTGTAATACACAGACAACCACCAAACACCAAGTACACCTGGCTGCAGCCTGCAGAAGGGGACGGGGCTATATATGTCGCTCTGCCGCATACGTACTCTGATCAGCTTGATCATCTTTCATAGGCATACATGACAGGAAATGTTTATGCTATTCATGGTAGATTGTGTACACAAACCCTGTACTTAAAGGGATAATTTACCCAAAAATGAGGCAAAACAAAATTAATACCCGTGGTGACTGGTACTTTTAAACAGCTTTAGATGTTCGTACTGCTCGTGAACGCACCCTTTAAGACTATTAAAAGGGACTTTGTTATGCATCAGGAAGCTCACACAGATGGTCATGAACACGGTCAGGACAGTTTGCCAAGGCTGTGGATTAGAGGTAAAATGTTCTAAATAATGTTCAGTTTCTTGCATAGACAAATCGTTTGGCTTCTTAAGACCTCAATGTATTGTCAGGAGCCACAGTTATTAATTTTGTTTTGCCTGTATATGTTTATTCAACTTCAAGTAATGGTATGGGGCAGAGCGGCTGCCAGGTCATATTCCAGGGATAATGTGATGCCGTATTGTTTGTGTGTGTTGAAATTTGTTTAGCTGACCGTCATAAGTGATTGTCGCTCTTTAGCTTCGCCAACAGCATTTTCAGAAAGGCTTGGTACAGTGTATGTAGGCTATCTGATAAAACTAAAGACTAGTCAATTAAGTGGTTATAATCAAGCTTTTGAATTCTCCCTTTGATAAAAGCCAATTGTGTTTCACTAATAATTTCTTAAACATGCCTTTAAGTATTTGCAAAAACAAAGCAATTTGAAATTGTTAGATAAGTAGTTATTGGTCTCCAGTTGTCTGAAAAAAATCATTTGTCCTTGTTCAACTACAATAACTAAAACATGCTTCATTGATAGCGATAAATCAGCTTTTAGTGCTTCAAAAAAAAAAAAAAAAAAAAAAAAAAAAAAGATTCTTATTTTGGGCCAAAGTGTTATATAGTTCTGATGTAATGGCATTGATACCTGGGGACTTGAAGATTTTTTTTTTTTTTTTTTTACCCTTCTTAATCCATCTGTTTCTAGATCATTGTCTAATGCTCCTATAGCCTTTTCATAAAAATCATCCAGCTCTGATTGAACGAGTTGAAGTTCTTTCTGTTCTCCCTGTTCTCCCTCATTAAGAATATCTTTGTTACCAAAGTAATTTAATCGTGATAATTTTAACTACCTCAATTTTCTATATTATCGCCAAATTGGCTAAATCAAGAAACTGGAATATATTATAAATCAGGGGGTTATAAGAAAATGTGTTGAAAGGAGTGGGGTGTTTATCCTGCCTTTCATCTGGAACAGAGTTAAAATCTCGTCCAATAATAATTTTATCTTTAAGATATGTGTTCTTCCAGTCATCATTTATGGTAGTATTCTCAAAAAACAAACAAACAAACAACAACAACAAAAAACGTATTAGTGGCTTAGGAATGGGATGATAGTTTCAATCAAGCAAGATTAAGCAAAGTTAGCACCAGTCTCACAGAGGCACAGCATGCAGCATCGGTTTCATTCTGTGTGGAAACATGACGGAAGGCAGTTTGCTTAGAGAAATTATTTGAAAGAACATATGAATTAATTATTTAAATGTATCTCTACGGGGAACCAACTATCTTTAGAAAAGTTTCAAAGGCATTTGCTTTTCATCTTCCCTCGGTGTAATAAATCTGTTAACACAAGGTTCCCACTCTAAGCCAAATTCCCTGACTTTTGCTGACTAAAAAGCTTAATTTCCATGACCAATAATCAGTGTTGGGAAGTAACGGAATACATGTACCGGCATTACGTATTCAGAATACAAATTATGAGTAACTGTATTCCGTTACAGTTACAATTTAAATAGTTGGTATTTAGAATACAGTTACATTGTTGAAATCAATGGATTACATGAGGATACTTCTCTGTTTCACAATCTCTAAATAACGTTTATATATATAAAAAAATTTAAATAAATTAAGGCAACTTCATGCATTTCCCAGAAGCCCCAATATAAAAACGAAAAAATGCGCGGTTTGCGTGATCAGTCGGAAGAGGAGCAGCGGGAGCTCAGCTACAGGTAGAGATGGAGCCGAAACAACAGAGCCAGGGCAAGAATGCGTTTATATCTTGGAAATTTAAACAGCATTTCACACTAAAAAAAGAGGGAGAACGAAATATATCTGTGCAATGCAACCTCTGCTTACCAGCAACCAACCTCCTTTCAGCGTCCAAAGACTCCACTTCCAACCTGAAGAAGCATCTTAAAGTAAGTAATTTTTTTCTTTAAATTAGCCAGGTTTAGTCGTCTGCTGTAGTTTTACTGGTCACCTTGCTATTTTATAGTTGTATCAGGTAGCTACCAGGTCTGTAACGATATGCAATGTGATATGAAACCGAAATCACGATGACACTCATATCGACGAACTGCGTGTCCATTACAGATTTGCGCAAAACTTTTGCGATTTTTTTTTTCTAAATGTCGACAAAAAACTATTTTGAAATGACGGTGTTTCCATTAACCGATGTTATGCGACAAAACTTCTTTTTTTTTCCTCTCGCGAAAAGTAAAATCATTCCAAAAACCATGGCAACGGACGTTGGTAGGTTTATGTACTATATCCCAGCCACTGCGCTGGCCATTATTAATTGATGGAAATGTATGTGTGTTTTCCAAGCATTAATGGTAAGGAACGACCCTTGTTATACTTGTGAGTGGCACATATGAGGTGTTTCAGCACTAAAAGACTGCTTTAAAACTTTCACAGAGACCTCAAACAGAAAGCACAAAGGCTTTCTGTAAAGTGAATTTCGTTTTGTATTAATTTTATTTTTTATTTTAATCAACGTTTCATCAAAAAATTTCATGGATTTAATAAATAAGTAAATATAGCATACTCATACCACTTGGCTAGCAACATGGGTTCAGGATAGTGCTAAAACAATTTCAGTGTTATTAATTTGTGCTCTTTGTGTCTTTCCTTTATTTTAGAGGAAGCATTCCAGTGTCTTGCATAGAGCAGAAATGGCATCAGATGATGGTGGTGAAGGAAGTGCCATGCCCACCCCACCTCCTCTCAAACAAGCAACACTCAGCAGCACCTCAGCATCAATCACCCAAAGTAAGTAAACTCCTTGGTTCTTGAGTTCATAATTGCAGATGTGCAGCCCTTTTCTTTAGTGGACAATGCCTCATTCCGTGAGATGATTGCAGGAATTAGTGGGGGTAGGACACACATGTGCAGAAAAACATTGATGCAGCGCATTGAAAGGGGATTTCAAAATATGAAGGAGGCAATTACTGAAACTCTTCAGGATGTTCAAACCGTGTGCACAACAGCAGATATATGGACGGCTCATCATAGGAGTTTCATGGGAATCACGTGTCATTGGATTGAGCCAGAGACATTAGATCGAAAGTCTGCTGCATTGGCATGTGAAAGGATAAGGGGCCGCCACACCTATGATGTCATTGCTGCCAAAGTTAGTCAGATTCATGCAGAATTCCAGATCCAAGGCAAAGTCAGTGCCACAGTCACTGACAATGGTAGCAATTTCGTTAAGGCATTCAGTGAATATGGAGGCTGTGAAATGGATGATGAGATGGATAACACAGATGATGTGCAGTTTGCTGATGTCTCTGCAGTTCTTCAGGAAGAGCAAGAGGAAGAGGAGCTAAACTTTTTTTTGCCACCTCACCATCGATGTGCCGCGCATACCTTGAATCTTATTGCCACAACTGATCTTGACAAAGCTGCCTCACAGGGTGTTTCTCGAAAATTATACAGAAGTGCAATGTCTAAATGTGCTGCAATCTGGAATAAGGCTCATCGCTCATCAGGTGCTGCTGATGCAATTGAGGAAATTGCCCAAATGAGATGTTTGGTACCTTCAGTGACTAGGTGGAGCTCAGAGTATCATGCAATCGAGAAGTTGATGAGTCTCACTGAGAGTCAGCTCAATGGAATCTGTGACCAGCTGAAATTGGCCAAACTGCATCCTCAAGAGACAATGTTTCTAATAGAGTACACAGCCATACTGAAACCTCTTGCCTACTCAATCAACCTGCTCCAGGGAGAAAAGAACTGTTACTTTGGATACATAGTTCCCACCATTCTCAGCCTAAAAGCCAAGTTAGCTGAAAAGTTGACCCAAGTGCAGTTCTCAGCCCACATCCTCTCAGCTGTTATAAAAGCCATTGACACTCGATTTGGGCAGGTGTTGGCCTCCCATGAGGCAAGGATGGCGGCTTCCACCATCCCAAAGTTTCGACTGTGGTGGCTTGCTGATGAAGAGAGGGGAGCCATGAAAACAGCAATGGTCCAAGAGTCTCGTCTTCTTCATAAAGAGCCTTCTGAGGATGCCGGCACCACTGGAAATGCCGCAGTTGGAGGTGATCCAGAAGATGATGAAAACTTCTTCACTTTTGAGACAACACAGATGACAAGTTCATCAGCGGAGGAAGAGGTGCAGAGGTATCTCCAGGATCCAGACAAGTCATTGGCTTCATTGAAGATGTATCCAATGATCAGAGACCTCTTCTTAAAGTACAATACTACTCTGCCATCAAGTGCTCCTGTCGAGCGGCTTTTTAGCCAGGGAGGACTTATTTTCACTCCACATCGTAACAAAATGACAGATAAGCACTTTGAGCAGGCTCTCCTGCTGCGATACAACCGACTTTACTGGAGTGTTGACATGTAGAGTAGGTGGGTCAAATATGTAGGTAGGTGGTTCAAAACATATTGGTCTTTAGGTTCATAGGCTTTTTTAAAGCATGTAAATTGGCAATCTCATTATTGTAAAACCAATTGTCTTTTTTTTCACCTGACATTCATATAAAATCAACACCTTACAATGCCTACTGCAAATGTTAGAAAAAAAGTTTTTCACCCTATGTTATGTTCAACTTTGACATTTTGGATAGGCTGATTTGCTGCTAGCCTTTGTTGTTACATTACCAAGAATGTTTTTCAATATAACATTGTTTCATGAGGGTAAAATTATATTTGGTGGCATAGTTTAAAAAAATAATATTATTTTGCCATCACATTCAGTTTGAGACTGTTTTATTTTGATGGACCATTATTAGTGTGTCTATCTTGATGAAAGAACATTAAGAATAGTCAGCTGTAACAATCTGGACATTTTTTTTTATGGAAGATTTACAGAAACAGAATATTTGTATTTTCACACTTAAAATAAAGTAAATAAAGAAACTGAAAAAGGAAAATTCGTAAATTCTTCTCTTTTTTTAACCAAGCAAAACATCTTTTGCATAAACACCCTCATAGTCTTTGTTCCTCTACAGAAAATTTAAAAATGTTGCACTTTCAGGGAGACTTGGGCCTAACACATTCAGCCAGTTGGAACAGAAAAACACACCAGAATAGGCCTGTTTAGTAGGGCTGCAACAAACAATTATTTTGATAATCGATTAATCTATCGATTATTAGAACGTTAATCGACTAATCATAGATTATTGCACTGATTAATCAGTAAGCTTTGTTCGATTATTCTACTTTAGCAATTAGTTAAATATGATGTATACTGTACTTTAACTAGTAAATAAAAAAAGGAAATCACTTCAGCTTTTAAAAGTGTATAATTTTCACTAAGATTTTTAATGTTTTTAAAAGAAGTTTCGTCTGCTCACCAAGGCTACATTTATTTAATTAAAAATACAGTAAAAAACAGTAATATTGTGAAATATATTACAATTTAAAATAACTGTGTACTATTTAAATATATTTGACAAAGTAATTTATTCCTGTGATGCAAAGCTGAATTTTCAGCATCGTTACTCCAGTCTTCAGTGTCACATGATCCTTCAGAAATCATTCTAATATGCTGATTTGCTGCTCAATAAACATTATGATTATTTTCATGTTGAAAACAGTTGTGTACTTTTTTTTTCAGGATTCCTTGATGAATAGAAAGTTCAAAAGAACAGCATTTATCTGAAAAAAGCTTCTGTAGCATTATACACTACGGTTCAAAAGTTTGGGGTCAGTAAGAATTTATTTTTATTTTTTTGAAAAGAAATTAAAGAAATTAATACTTTTATTCAGCAAGGATGCATTAAATCAATCAAAAGTGACAGTAAAGACATTATAAGTTACAAAAGATTAGATTTCAGATAAACACTGTCTTTTGAACTTTCTATTCATCAAATAATCCTGAAAAAAAAATATTGTACACAAATTTTGTACAATTGTACACATTAAATGTTTCTTGAGCAGCAGATCAGCATTAGAATGATTTCTGAAGGATCATGTGACACTGAAGACTGGAGTAATTATGCTGAAAATTCAGCTTGCCCATCACAGGAATAAATTACTTTGTGAAATATATTCAATAGAAAACAGTTATTTTAAATTGTAATAATATTTCACAATATTACTGTTTTTACTGTATTTTTAATTAAATAAATGTAGCCTTGGTGAGCAGACGAAACTTCTTTAAAAACATTAAAAATCTTAGTGGTTCCAAACTTTTGAACTGTACTGTGTGTGTGTGTGTGTGGTGTGTGGGTGTGTGTGTGTATATATATATATATATAATATATATATTATATATATATATATATATATATATATATAATATATATATATATATATATATATTATATAATATATATATATAATATATACACACACCACACAACACACACAAAACTATCGAGTTATGGTCATTGAATGGCTTTCCTGAGGTAAATGTTACATTTTGTGTGATATATTTGTTTGCAAGTTTTATTGACTTCTTTCTGCGGTTAAAACTCCGATTAAGTGATTACATTAGAGATGGATTCATTTCAGTAAGTTCAGTAAGTACTTTTTGATGTTCATTCATGTTTATTTCGCGCTGTAATAGAGAGGAATAGGTTCACATGCCGCTTGAACCGAGGTGTTACAGCGATCTGCCACACAACGTTAAACAGCATCACCACCACAAGTACTGTTTGAATCCTGTAGTAATATTGACTTAATTTAAAAGCTTAGACTTAGTTTTATATCAAAAGTAACCTGATCTGTCGGTGCGTTGTCTGTCCTCTTTGCTCTGCGATGCATCTTTCACTGTGTGAGAAAATGGACGTGTGGCGTGAGAACAGTGAGTTTGAATGAGAGTTAGTGGCCCTGCATGACAGTATTCAGTAGTTATGCTAACCGTTATGTTTGTTATGTTTATGCTATGTTAATCTCCCACATTTCACGGGTTCGACTTCGTTTGCACTATGCTCTCCTAAGCGCTGACTTCTTTTATTGGATTGGATCCGGGAGGGCTGCATTACAGTTTTGCGCTACAGCGCCCCACTGGTTACACCGCGTTATTGCAGGCCCTTCAAATAGGTCGTATGAGATCAAGAGACTATTCGACAACAAAAATATTTGTCGACAATTTTTTATTGTCGACGTTGTCGATAATGTCGACTAATCGTTTCAGCCCTACTGTTTAGTAAGCAGGATTTGATGGCCGCATTCCTACACTTCTAAAATGCAATTCAATGTGGAAGTAATCCAAGTATTCAGAATACGTTTCTCAGATTGAGTAACGTAACGGAATACGTTACAAATTACATTTTTGGGCATGTATTCTGTATTCTGTAACGGAATACATTTTGAAAGTAACCTTCCCAACACTGCCTATAATGAACTGTAAAAAAAAAAAAAAAAAAAAAAAAGGCCGCTGTTGTCCAGACACTGAGCTGACAAGTATTTTACAGACAGTATTTTAAATCCATCCATTTGGAAGCTTTATTTACTTGTTTACATACATTTTTAGTAAAAAAAATGTTTTTACCCATTAAATGCACTTTGATATTTTTCTGTACTATTCTACAGAAATTAATTTATACTTTTTATGCTTTCAGGGGTTAAACGCTTTAGAGAATTTTCTGTTTCTCATCAAGCTCATCATTCAGTCTTTTTATTTCTTCACATTTAATTTTTGCAGAAAGTCTTAGACTGTTCGACACTAGGCTATTTCTGTAAATGGTTATGATTAAGTATAAAATAAATAATTAATAATTATTAAGTCCCATAATATTTTTCCTTCAGAAGTTATGTTGGTAGTTTATCCAATGTATAATAATGAAATTTTATTTATTTATGTATTCTACCAAAGTGAATAAACAACCAATTTAAAAATTCTGTGCAACTGCCACTAGGGGCGAAATGCAACAATCGTGCAGTGAAAAGGCGGCCTACCGTGTCCTTTTTTTTTTTTTTTTGGCTTACCATGTCCTAACCAGACTTGACAAAGCCATAGACATTATAATAAACATAAAAATGTTCATTATGATGTCTATGGACAAAGCTACAAGATAACAAAAATTAATCCTAAATCACACAAACCATAATAAAAATACATACTCAGTGACTGATACAATTTTTGTCTTGAATATGTCTTGTTTGAGCTTTCCTAATATTAAAATGTTTTGAGCTTGAGTATCATTTTGCATGACGTTAATAGCCACTATGAGAGCAACAATGGATAATTTACCTCAGTTTGAAAAGAAAAAAATAAAAGGAAACAAGAATGTTCAAACTGTAAGCAATACTACTTTTCTTCGTGCATTATGTCCTTGTTCCCTCTCTATGACCTGAACTATTATCTGCAAAAATCTCAGAAACGTCAAAAATAGAATGCTTTGTCGTGTCACAGCAGGTTAGGACAGGCTTTAAAGTGGTCATTTTGTAGCCAAAGCTCTTGAAATGTACCATTTTCCTGGCATGTTTGCCTTAGTTAACAGGTACAGTGTCTGCATTTGATTAAGCTGAGAGCGGGAAGGGAATAAAATGCCGCTGTAAAATAGCCTAATCATAAAAATACACAAAACACGTGAAAAAAAAAAAAAAATGCACTATAGAAAATTACATTTTGATAAATGGAAACAAAAATTTAAAGAGACAAAAAAAAAAAAAATCCCTGATATTCCATGACTTGGACAAAAAATATAGACTGTCTGCAATAGACCTTTTAAAATGATATTCCAGAAATTCCATGATGTTTACAGAGGTTAAAGAGAAAGAACTCCACAAAGAAGTGTATTTCTCTGGCACTAAAGGGTGCCGTATATAGGCCTACACAAACTCTTTCAGGTGTAAAACAGTTTGGATAGTTGTTGTGAGAGATGTGATGCATATTTAAGAGATTAGTAGGCTATTGTATTGAATAACTTGAGTAGCTCTCAGCCACGTTCATTTTTAAAAAGTAGCTCTCAAATGAAAAAAGTTTGGAGACCTTGAGACAGACTCTTTTAAAATAACTATTTTAACTTGACAAGGCGCATTAGAAACACGAAGCAAAGGTGATTAACTCCCGACAAGCCATTGGTAACGAGAATATTCTGCGCGCTTATGATAACTACGGTAATATGCAGACAGCTCAAAAAAGATGGACTTTTAGGTACTTTCATTCACAAGTCTTCAGCAATACCCGCCTTTCAGTTAAATAACACCAAAGCCAACCATTAGCTAAGTTTCCATCCAAAGTTGCGAATTAACTTGCCCAATATCTCATTAACCCTGCAAAGCCCACTGTTGCAGAATTACAACATCACTTTCAACAATTAAAAAAAAAAGGCCTGCAAATGTTTTTTTTTTTCTCAAGACCACATTTACATAGTTAATGGGTTCTATTGTTTGTCCTGACAATGCTATTGGATAGAATAAGTGTTTATAGGTCCGGTCATCTGGCCATGAAGTTACTCTACCAGCAAACTTTGCGTCAAGCTCATCTCCTTTTTTTGCATAAGAGCAATTCCACGCAAATGTCAACTTTACCATGAAAAAAAAAAAAGTTTTAACCAAAAGAACAAAACCCTTTTTAATTGTCCATTTAGGTCTGTAATATACTGTAATATGTGCTCTAACAGACATTTTAAGAAAATTGCCTTGTTTATCCACAATATATGTGGTAAGCAACAATGCTTAAATTAAATTTTCAACCAACCATATTTCATGCTTTCAAAAAAGGATCAAAGACCCCCCTTTTTAAACTTTTTTTAACAGTAAGCATTGTGTAGAAAGATGGAGGCATGCCTGAGAAATAAATACACTCATTAGTCATAACAGCACTGCCTGTTGATTTATAAGGGCTAGAATAAAGAGTCTGACGCTTCAGTGCTCTGTCACGTCCGTAACGTTTTAATGATTAAGTTTATGTCATATAACAATTATAAATGCAAATAACTTGAAACGTTATATGCAAGCTAAATTAGTTTATGCTTATTAGGATCAACAATTAATTTCACTACGTTGCTCTGAACAACCATAATAAGCGTTACGGACGTGACCGTTACGGACGCTTCATATTAAATCCTATGAGTTTGCTCTTTATATTGCTGTGATCTGTTTCAGGCTTATCATATCAGAAAATATCCAATAATCGCAATACTCTTGTTAGTTTTAATATGAAAAAGGTTTAACTTTCAATTCAGTCGATTTTATAATCAAAATTCAAGCATATATAAAATCACTAAAGTTTTCTAAACAGTGTCGGCTGCAAAGTGTTGACATTGCTGACTCTCATCTTCGCTGTGGATGTGCAGAATGCACTTTCATTCGGATTACATAAAAACGAAAAGAAAGGGCTACTCCTTATTAATTATTCGTTTAAAAGAAGACATTTCGAGCTTTCTATAGATTTTTTCTCTGGTCTGTAAGGCAAGCAGCCTATACGCTGAGTTTCGGTTCATTTAGCATATAAGACGCGCTCCAGATCAAGTGATCGCCGCCGCGCATCAATATTGCTGCTTATTTTAAAATCAAAGGCAGTTGGTTGATGAAACATTGATTAAAATTAAGATACAATTTTTACAAAACGAAATTCACTTTAAAGAAGGCTTCTACAAAACAAAACTTAATGAAGCGATCAAATCATGTCTGACCTACTTCCATGTCTCCAGATGTAATGCGCATCTTATTCTATCTTAGTCATGCTGTTCACTTGTCTTAATCAAATAGATGAAATAAAAAATAAATATTATAATATGGTTATTAAACATAAATATGAAATTAAATATGTTTTTTAATGGCTACCAACACGTGTAGTACAGTAGTACAGAGAAATTTCATGTCTTGATCAAGAGCGGATCAAGCATGTTGTGTCAAGCAGTGTGTTACCATGACAGGGTTGTCTGAAGATGATATTTTACAGCGGATCGCCCAAGAGCTACAGTTATCAGGTTAAAAAATTATATGCTTTATTAATTAAGCTATCCGACTCGACTCATGATCCACTCTTGATCACGACATGACATTTCTCTGTACTACTGTACTTTGGTAGCCATTAAAGAAAACATTTAATTTCATATTTGTGTTTAAATATGCCTATTATATGTTATTTATTTTTTAATTTCATCATAAGATGCGCAATACATCTGGAGACATGGGGCCACTATTTTAACGATCTAAACGCAAAGTGTAAAGCGCACGGCGGTGTCCAAATCCACTTTTGCTATTTTAAAGACGGAAAAACGTCCGTGCGCCGGGGTGCATTTTGAAATGGGTTGTCCCTATTCTCTTAAAGTATAATGGGCGTAACGTTCAATAAACCAATCAGAGTGTCATCTGCCATTCCCTTTAAGAGCGAGATGCGCTCGCGCCATGGCGGATTGATATTTACATGGCGGAATTTGTTGGTGGAAAAGCTGGAAAAGCCACATACAGCCACCCCAGACCTAACGCCAGCGGAGGACATCTCCTTCATTATGCCTCCTCCGTCTTTCGATTCTTTGGGCCGAGCAGGTACTCCATTTGGCTGAACAATTCGAAAATAACGTAACATTATAAAAATACACTGACTTATTAAACACACCGATTCAACTGAGGAGTTAACGAGTGATGTTTTGCTGAAATTACCTGTTAAGTGGCCAGTCAATCTTTCAGTCGTCTGCGTTGGATGCAGGCTTTCAAATAGCTCCACGCGATGATCAGTTAATATTATGTGTGTGTATTGGCACGATTGTTCAATTAATTACCAATTTCGTTCATCATTATAACTATTATAGGCTGAATTGAAATAGGTAGCCTAATTTCTAATACACGCAAATGCATTTACTATTTTAAGGACGTGGCGCTGAACGGGAAAAACGCTAACGGCGCCGGACGCAAACTAGCAACACACTTGCGCTGCGCCTTGCGTCGCATTGCGCCAAGTGTATTATAGAGCCCTGGAGTGGGTCGACATGATTTTGATCGCTTCATTGGGCCCTATTTTAACGATCTGAAACGCAGTGTCAAAGCGCGAAGCCAGCAAGTAACTTTGTGGGCGGGTCTCGGCGCTGTTGCTATTTTCCCGGCGGGATAAATGCTCTTGCGCCGGCGCAAATCTAAAATGGGTTGGTCTGAAGTAGCTTCATTATTCATAGGTGTGTTTGGGGCGTAACGTGAAATAACCAATCAGAGTGTCATCTACATTCCCTTTAAGAGCGAGATGCGCTCGCGCCATGGCGGAGTGATATATTACATGACGGAATTTGTTGGCGGAAAAGCTGAAATTGCCTGTTAAGTGGCCAGTCAATCTTTCAGTCGTCTGCGTTGGATGCAGGCTTTCAAATAGCTCGCGCGATGAGTCGGTTAATATATATGTGTGTGTGTATTGGCACGATTGTCCAATTAATTAGCCAATTTCGTTCATCATTATTTGTAATAGCAGGCTGAACTGAAAATAGGTAGCCTAATTCTAATACACGCATTACTATTCATCATTACATTTTTATATTTATGTAGACCTACACAATAATATTCTTTACACTATAATCCTTTTGTTTTTAATGTTTGGCATGTTTGTGTGATGCGCATCCCTGTGTGTAATAAGCAAAGTCAACGCGCACTGTGGACGCGCCCAGAGGTGCAGTTTCTACCAACGCGCTCTAACAAAAAAATATTGCGCCATTGACTTTAGACTAGGTTTTTTCTGGTCAGTGGCGCAAATTGTTAATGGAACAGCAAAATAGCACCAGGGATGTTTGCGCCGGAACACGCCTCCTTTTTTTGCGCGAACCGCCCAGGGAGCGCAAGTTCATTCACTAGTTTAGCGACGTGCTTCTGTGGAGGGAAAAGCGCGCTTTGCGCGGGTGCAAAATAGGAATGACACATGCGTCGGTGTACAAAGTCAATTGCGCTGGGTGCAAAGATGGGCCCATTAAGTTTTGTTTTGTAGAAAGCCTTCTTTAAAGTGAATTTCGTTTTGTAAAAATTGAATCTTAATTTTAATCAATGTTTCATCAGCAAATTGCCTGGATTTAATAAATAAGAAGCAAATATATTCATGGATGCGCGGGCGCGATCACTTGATCTGGAGCGCGTCTTATAGGCTAAATGAACCGAAACTCAGCATAGTCTGCTTGCCTCACAGACACGAGAAAAATATCCACAGCGAAGATGATGAGAGTCAGCAATGTCAACTTCATCTTTGAAGCCGACACTGATTTAGAAAACATTAGATTGTTAAAAAAACAAAAAAACAAAATGTCTCCTTGCTGTTTTTTTTTTGTTTGTTTTTTTTTGTCACATTCATAATTTCTTTTGCCAGTTCTTTGGCAAGCTTTATCGTGCGCTTGAGCCTATATAAATGCTAATTATTAATATTATCTCCAGTTTTAAGTAATTAATGTGATAGTCAACTACTGCTTGAACCACTATACGCGATGAAGGAAAAAAAAAAAAAAAAAAAAACTATAGGCTATGTTCTATCTAGCTGTCAAAGGGTAGGGATTCTGATTTGGGAGCTCGCGTCTCTGCTCGCCATGCTCACACACACTGAACTTTGTGCGATTGCTTCGGAAATCGGCAGGTCGAAAAATCGTGTCATATAGCCTATCACCTCGTCCGTGCGATTTTCAGATAAACTCACTCGTAACGTGGACATACGATCTTCACCGTGTAGCTTACACATTTCCTTTAACAGAACGAAATTATGAACATCAAAAGTAGGGCTATATGATACAGTAAAACTATAGAAGAGCATTGTGTCTCAGAGGACACTTCCCTCGGGAATTGGGA
>JAOTNS010002470.1:0-20367 GCA_028476615.1 Culter alburnus
CGAACTCATTTTACATACATAACTTGTGTAATTTTACTTATTTGTTGCTTTATGGTTCATCTTTTTCAGGAAGTATTGAATCTAAAGCAGACGCTGAACTTTAAAGGCTCTTGAAATGCTATTTGTCCTTCTAGAGTTTTTTTCATAATAAATACTGATGATTGTTTAAGCTTGTGCTCTCTCTTTCAGTGATATATTTTTTTTAAATCCATTCAAAAGGCTTTATTGTTTATATTTAAACTCTAATACAGATATCGCTTCGCTACTACTGCTGTCCATATTTATGTGCTTATCTTATCAATAAGTTTTTCTCACTCTGAGTTCAAGAGTCTCCATGTTTTATTACATTTATTATGTTGAGCGCCCCCTGCAGATACTAACTTTATGTAAGTAATATGGTGCTCTAGCTGTGCTACACTGTGATTAGTCAGAGCTGAAGGGTGTTGTTTCACTCAGCTGTGTTCATATTCAGCACAGCTCAGTTTTTTTATTGCTGTTATAAATGGCACCCTGAACGGCAGCTTTTCTTCATGGTGAAGAGCTACTGACCTTTTATTTTCCCTCAAACTGTAAAGAAAGCGGTACTGGCGTACCATTTTAAACATCAGTCATGTTTTCTCACTCAACAGAATCACAGACTCTGGACTTATGAAGTGACCATACAAGAGGAAGAGGAAAAAATATAAAGAGATTGATTACGGCAGTCAGAAGGGTCTGTGTACTTTTGCTCCATTTTTTTTCCCTTTTTTAAACCGGTTTCTTTGTTTTTATTTTAACACACTGATATAGAATTATCTGCAAGCTAATTCTCCTTATGCAAGATTATTATTTGTTAAAAATAATGTAATGATACACAACTTGTTTTTTTAATATGCAAAAAATGCTAAATTTAATTTCCAGTGTTTTGCGTCATACACACAGACGCTAAAGCGCCCTCTAGTGCCTCTTCCTCTGGCGTCAATAGAATAACTCGCTTCAAGAGCCAGCCTAAATGACATTGATTAATTTTAATTAGTTAAATTACTATATTTATTTTTTGCATTTATATTTAACCTAAACATTACATTTCTATACATTATAGCCTCTTGTTCAGCACTCTAACATTATCGAGTTCCCGCTTGTGGTCTCAATCCCGTCATTTTGCTTTTTACTCCCGTCATTTTGCTTTTTACTTTTGTTTTATATGAATAAAGGCCAAAACGACATCTAAATTACTGTGACTTTTTCGTCTGGCTCTGTTAGGTGTTTTATATATTGTTTTATATGAAAATTGTTAGGAGTCACTTTAGCTATGCTATGCTGTTCATATTGAAAATACCAACATTTGTTATGATGACAAAATTATACCCCAATATGTAATTTTCATGAAGACAAAATCCCCATCCCCAATTTCTCAATTCTTATTGAAAGCAATGCGTACAGCCGCGTCGCTGGACATTAACGCTTTACGTGGCTTAATCGTACTAAAACAACATCCAGGGAGAAACTATTTTCTTGCACAAGGCTAAGACAACGGCAACGTAAACAAAGTGGAAGGAAAATATTTTTATGTTAAGCGTTTATAACGGTTTTCTATAGCCCTAAGTGGAAAATGCTGAACGTTGAAAGCGCGTTGCCTTCATATTTGGCCTGACCTGCTTGTCTGCATATCTTTATTGGTCATTTAATATCAGTGTCTTAATGCATTAAACATTTTCTTCATAACTGTGTTTTATTTTCTAGGAAAATGCTTAACGTGTTATTGTGTTCATAGTGGGCTGCTTATAAGGTGTAGTGAATTTGCTCCTCCAATATCACTATCGCTGGACGCGTTTGCCGCCAGTATAGCATTCTCTTGGACATGCGGCAGTATCGGACCCCTCGTGAGTGAGAATGGGGTGGAAATTAAATAAAGTATTATCATGTTTCAGAGACATGGTTCTCGAAAGTGTGGGAGAAACAACAATTTTACAAAAGAAAACTTGTAAATTGACATTTCTTCGACTTTAATCTGTCCTTTTTTTATTTTGTTTTATAAAGATGCAAAACGTAATAAACAAAAATCGAATTAATCAATATTTATTTTGTGCACATGAAATTTGTGTATTCGCTTTTAATTTAAATTTTGGTATTCACCATAGCATTTAGCATTTATAGAATAATAAAGCTGTTGTATAGCCTCATCATAACTTCAAAAACACAGATCCAGGTCTCTTCACTTCTCAGTTTCTCCAGAAGAAAACACCAAAAGACTCATTGATTTTTCCCAAGACTAAACCTCACAGGTACCAAATTCAAATTTCTCTCAATGAACATTTACATTTACAGGATACTGTATGTTCCATTAACTCTGACTTATAAATTTTGTTGCAGCAACACAAGCAAAATGTGGGTTTTGAGCCTCATATGGTTTTCTCTTTTATTTTATCTGTACAAACATCAGTGTGTGGATTGATCTGTCGGTGGATAAACAGCTTCTGCTGGATGTTTGTGGTTGATGCTCGTGTCAGTAGTTTGTGGCTGAAGTGTTTCTTCATTTTCTCTCCTGCTAATAAGAAGCTCACAATCTTCCACTCCACAGAAAACATCTTAAAGGGGTCATGAAATGTGTCGTTTTATTGTTTTAAAATGTTTCCTGGGGTGCACTTATATGTTAGTATGCTTTTTACATAAAAAATGGGAGCGTATGAATTTTGTGTCGAATCATGATTCAGATCAGTGTCAAACTGGCAAACTGCAGAAATCACGTGACATTATTTTTAGATTGTGGCATGAAAGGTTGCAGTGATGAACATTGTAGTCAATCACAGACATGTTGTTGAGCTCATGAAAGCAGTGATCTTGTCATTGCAACTCAATTTCTGCACACTAACGAATGCTTTCATCATAACTAACAGTGCAAACGCGATGTAACTAAGAGATTTGTTGAATATAACGGCAGTTTTCTGATAAACTTGTGCTGTTTGATTGACAGCTCCAGTGATTGTAAAGGGAGCGTTGTTTGATTCCTTTCTATATATAATTTAATCACCCTTTAAATAACAGATTATTGTCATCCTACTAACAAAAACAATGTGAAGTTTAGTCGCTGGTTTGATTTACTGACACAGAGACAAAGATCATCTAACTGTACATGAATCATTAATATCAGATCAGGCATTAGAATAAACACAGTTACTGACATGTTGTTGCATTACTGTCGAGTCCATATCGTAAAAGTCTGTTTGCAAAGCCTGCGCCGAAATGCAATTGATTTACCAAAGAATCCACAGTGAAATGTATCAAATACAAATAAATAAAACTCAACTGAGACATTCATTAGGGGTGTAAGAAAATATCGCTACACGTGAATATCGCAATATTATGTTTGGCGATACTGTAATCGATTCTCAAAAACACTGTATCGATATATATTTATTTATTTACTTGAGAGGCAGCGGGCTGGTGTGGGCTTGATCATAGCCCCCAGCTTAGCCACAATGTGTGGAGTTTACCCCGGTGAATGAGAGGGTCGCTTCCCTGCGCCTTCGGGCCGGGGATAGGTCTCTCACTGTCATTTGGCCTATGGGCCAAATGGCAGTGCAGAGTACCCGGCCTTCTTGGAGTCTCTGGCAGGGGTGCTGGAAAGTGCTCCGACTGGGGACTCCGTCGTTCTATTGGGGGACTTCAACGCTCACGTGGGCAATGACAGTGACACCTGGAGGGGCGTGATTGGGAGGAATGGCCCCCCTGATCTGAACTCGAGTGGTGATCGTGTTATGGACTTCTGTGCTAGTCATGTTGTCATAACGACCACCATGTTCAAGCATAAGGGTGTCCATCAGTGCACGTGGCACCAGGACACCCCTAGGCCGGAGGTCAATGATCGATGATGTTTCATCGGACTCCGGCCGTATGTCTTGGACACGGTGAAGAGAGGGCGGAGCTGTCAACTGATCACCACCTGGTGGTGAGTTGGATCCGATGGCGAGGGAGGAGGCTGGACAGACTCGGCAGACCCAAACGTGCTGTGAGGGTCTGTTGGGAACATTTGGCCGAGCCCCCTGTCAGAGAGATCTTCAACTCCCATCTCCGGCAGAGCTTCGATCGGATCCCGAGGGAGGTTGGAGACATGGAGTCCGAGTGGATATTTTCTCCCTCCATTGTAGACGCAGCCGTTCGGAGCTGTGGCCGTAAGGTCTCCGGTGCCTGTCGTGGCGGCAATCCCCGAACCCGGTGGTGGACACCAGAAGTAAGGGATGCCGTCAAGCTGAAGAAGGAGTCCTATCAAGCCTGGCTGGCTTGTGGGACTCCTGAGGCAGCTGACGGGTACCGGCAGGCCAAGCGGACTGCAGCCCGGATAGTTGTGGAGGCAAAAACTCGGGTCTGGGAGGAGTTTGGTGATGTTGTCCTGTTGGCTCCATCAAACCAGACCTTCAGGCGCACACTGGGACGGTTTTGCAGCCCAGTGTGAAGCGGGGGAGAGATCGCACCTCCAAGTCCCATGTCCAGCCGAAAAGGGTGGCTTGCCCCCTTCAGGTTGGTGGAGTAGTCCTGCATCAAGTGGAGGAGTTTAAGTATCTTGGGGTCTTGTTCACGAGTGAGGGAAGGACGGAGCGGGAGATTGACAGGCGGATCGGTGCAGCTTCTGCAGTAATGCGGGCGATGTACCGGTCCATCGTGGTGAAGAATTTACCGGTCAATCTACGTTCCAACCCTCACCTATGGTCATGAGCTTTGGGTCATGACCGAAAGAATGAGATCCCGGATACAGGCGGTCGAAATGAGCTTCCTCCGTAGGGTGGCTGGGCGCTCCCTTAGAGATAGGGTGAGGAGCTCAGTCACTCGGGAGGAGCTCAGAGTAGAGCCGCTGCTCCTCCACATCGAGAGGAGCCAGCTGAGGTGGCTCGGGCATCTGTTCCGGGTGCCTCCTGGACGCCTCCCTGGGAAGGTGTTCCGGGCATGTCCCACCGGGAGGAGGCCCCGGGGAAGACCTAGGACACGCTGGAGGGACTATGTCTCTCGGCTGGCCTGGAAACGCCTCGGAATTCCCCCGTAAGAGCTGGAGGAAGTGTCTGGGGAGAGGGAAGTCTGGGCGTCTCTGCTTAGACTGCTGCCCCCGCGACCCGGCCCCGGATAAGCGGAAGAAAATGAAATGAAATGAAATGAAATGAAATATAAATGCAAATGATACTGTATTGATTAAATAAAATAAAGTTGTTTGTAAGGTTTTATGCATATGGTTGTGTTCTTTATGACCGTTTTTTTCTAAAATTACATCCTCTTTCTAAAAAAAAACAAGAAATATCGCAATACATCACCTTTCTTACAGTATCACAATATATTGTATTGTAACCCCTGTATCATGATGCGTATTGTATCGCCAGATTCTTCACAAAACACAGCCCTAACATTCATGTTGTTGAAAATTAAGGTAATGTTATTTTAGTTCTGTATCACTCTTCTATCCTAATCTCACTAACACACCAGTGGGCGGGGCTAACGTTGCAATGATGAAGTAGGCGTTGATTTCTTCTGTCAAGTCACCTTTATTTATTTAGCACTTTTTACAATGCAGATTGTGTCAAAGTAGCTTTACAGTAATAACTGGTGTATAATTTTGGCTGCACAGCAGCTCTTAAAGAAAATGTCAGTTCCCATTCAGTCAGTCACGTTCGACGTTACGTCGATACTGACGTAATGGGGTCTCGCTAGGGAGGCTGGTGAGGTTTCCTGAAAGAGCAAGCACGGGCGATCAGCGTCTTTTTCAAGATGTCTTTTCGTCCGTGTGTTTCTGGATGCGTCATTTCCTGACCTCCTCTGACGGCCACAACCACTGTCTCACGTGTCTGGGTAGACCGCACGCTGAGTCAGCGCTCGTGGATGGTACATGCCCTCACTGCGAGGGCATGTCCATGTTGGTGTTGAGATCGCGACTCTCCTTCTTTAACACAGAAGCGAGGGCCCCCTCTGCCACTACCCCAGCGCCGGCGGCTGTAGCGGCCGCCGGTCCGGTTAGTGCTCTGGGAGATCTGAGGATCACAGTGGGAGCCCCTCGTCGGGTCCGTCCCCGAACCTCCCACTCCTCCACAACACCATGTGCCGTCGAGCTGCCGTCTGCTGTCGCGGGGCCCTCTTCGGGGGTGCCCCACGTCACTTTCGGCACTCCGGAGGAGGATCGGATGTCGATCGCTGCATCGGGAGTGGGCTGAACGGTTCAGAGAGCGACGATGACTCCGAGCTTCCGCCCTCTGGATGGTTGCTCAGTCGGAGGCGGACTCTGAGCTAACAGCCATGTTTGCCCGGGCCGCCGCGGGCATCGGTCTCGAGTGGAACCCTCCACCGTGTCCCGAGAGCTCGCGGTTGGATGACTGGTTTCTGGGGTCGGGGCGCAGCGCTCAGCCGCGTCCCGCCCCAGTGCCGTTCTTCCCGGAGGTGCATGAGGAGCTCCAGAAGACCTGGTTGGCACCTCACACTGCCAGACTACGGTCCTCTGCCTCCTCCACTCTCACTACCCTCGATGGGGGAGCCGCCAAGGGGTACGTGGACATCCCCAGGTGAACGTGCGATTGCGGTGCACTTGTGCCCGCAGTCCGCGGCCACCTGGCGGAATCGTCCGCGTCTCCCATCCAAAGCGGGTAAGACCACGGCCGCTCTCGCTGCCAAGGCTTACTCCGCTGCTGGACAGGCGGCTTCTGCCCTGCACGCCATGGCCATCTTGCAGGTCCATCAGGCGAAAGCTCTGAAGGAGCTGCACGAGAGTAGTGCTGAACCAGGGTTGCTGCAAGAGCTACGCACGGCGACCGACCTCGCCCTCCGGGCGACGAAGGTCACGGCGCCCGCCCTGGGTCAAACGATGTCCACCCTGGTGGTCCAGGAATGGCATCTTTGGTTGGACCTGGCTGAGATGAGGGAGGTCGACAAAGCTCGCTTTCTTGACGCCCCCATCTCCCAGGCTGGCCTCTTCGGCGACACTGTCGAGGACTTCGCCCAGCAGTTCTCGGCAGTGCAAAAGCAGACGGAGGCCGTCAAGCACATCCTGCCCAGGCGTGATGATGCCACCAATCCGCCACGGGCCGTGCCTTCGTCTGCTCCTCGCGAGGGCGTCCTCCTGCGGCTCCGGCTCCTGTGAGATCGGAACCCTCCCATCCTCCTCGAGCCACCCGCAGGAAGGCCACGCCCCCCGCCCAGACCGCCAAGCCTCCTTCTAAGAAAAAGAAGAAGGCCAAGAAGCGGCCCTGAGACGGGAGACCCGGAGGTTTTGGAAGCCGCTCGGGAGACGGTGACCGCACCGCTCCTTCCCCCGGGACAGGGCCCCGGGGAGAATCCTGTGTTCTGTTTTCTTTTTGTTCCCACCTTGTACCCACCTTGTCAATAAAAGAGCAATTTCCAAAATCTCTGGGTCATATAAGAAGGTCTGCGCTGGGGGTGAGCGAGCCTTCGCTCCCTCTCTCTCAGCCACTCCTTCCTTCGCCACGGGCAGGGTCTTGGCGCCCCGGGAACGCACTGCCTTCCCACGCCACCCTGCCCACTCGGAGCCATGTGAGTGGACCCCACTCACAGCCTCGACTTCGGGACGCACTGCCTCCCGAGTTGGGCCACAGTGCTCCATGCTGCCCCCCCGTGGGTACTTCTGTTGTCCGGATGGTTCCACTTGTACGGCGCTTGGGGGGTGGCTACGCCTTCCCAACCCGTCCCGTTGGCTCATTCGGACAATCAGACTCGGCTACGCGATTCAGTTCGCCAGGCGTCCCCCCAGGTTCAGCGGCGTTCTGTTCACCTCGGTGACAGGTCCCAGCGCTTCTGTCCTGCGGGCGGAGATTGCGGTTCTTTTGGCGAAGGGCGCAATAGAGCCTGTCCCTCAAGCCGAGATGGAGTCTGGGTTTTACAGCCCTTACTTCATAGTACCCAAGAAAGGCGGGGGGTTACGACCAATCCTGGATCTGCGTGTCTTGAATCGGGCCCTTCACAAGCTCCCGTTCAAGATGCTCACGGTGAAGTGCGTTCGCGCCCGGATTGGTTTGCAGCAATAGACCTAAGGACGCGTACTTTCATGTCTTGATCCTTCCTCGACACAGACCGTTCCTACGGTTTGCGTTCGAGGGGCGGGCATATCAGTACAAGGTCCTACCCTTCGGGCTGTCCCTGTCTCCTCCCGTCTTTACCAAAGTCGCAGAGGGGGCCCTTGCCCCGCTCAGGGAAGTGGGCGTTCGCATCCTCAACTACCTCGACGACTGGCTCATTCTGGCCCAGTCCCGAGAGCAGTTGTGCGAACACAGGGACCTGGTGCTCAGTCACCTCAGCCAGTTGGGGCTTCGGGTCAACTGGGAAAAAAGCAAGCTCTGCCCGTGCAGAGCATCTCTTTTCTCGGTGGAGCTGGACTCGGTCAACATGACAGCACGTCTCACCAACGAGCGTGCACAGTCGGTGCTGAACTGCCTGAATTCGTTCTCGCGGAAAACAGCGGTCCCACTGAAACAATTTCAGAGGCTCCTGGGGCATATGGCATCCGCAGCCGCGGTCACGCCGCTCGGATTGCTCCATATGACCGCTTCAGCACTGGCTTCACGACCGAGTCCCGAGGTGGGCATGGCACCGCGGCTCACTCCGTGTGGACATCACGCCGAGTTGTCGCCGCACGTTCAGCCCGTGGTCGAACCTTGCTTTTCTACGGGCCGGTGTGCCCCTAGTACAAGTGTCCAGGCATGTTGTTGTCACAACAGATGCCTCCACCACCGGCTGGGGTGCCATATGCAGTGGCCAGTCGGTGTCGGGCTCCTGGACAGGACCCCATCGCCATTGGCATATCAACTGCCTCAAGTTGCTGGCAGTACTCCTTGCTGCGCCGGTTTCGACCGCTGTTGCAGGGCAAGCATGTACTGGTCCGGACGGACAAACATCGACTGTAGCGTACATCAACCACCAGGGTGGTCTACGCTCCCGTCGCATGTCGCAACTCGCCCGCCATCTCCTCCTGTGGAGTCAGCGCCGACTCAGGTCGCTGCGCGCCTCCTACATCCTGGGCGAGCTCAATCGTGCGGCCGACGCGCTCTCACGACAGCTCAGTCGGCCGGACTTCGGAGCAACATCGCCAGCGTTTCCGCTCCCTGGATCTGGGGGAGTCCGGTCGACCATTTGTGATGGCCCACCAGCTCCGGGACTCCTGCCGCAGAGGGCTACTGGCTGAGGGAGGCGACATGGAGGATGTCATCGATAAGGTGGTGCTGGAGCAATTTATCACTCGGCTCCTGAGGAGAACGGCCGAGTGGTCCAGTGCCGCCGTCCCACGTCGCTGGACTCAGCCATCCAACTAGCGGAGGATCACATGGTGGTGTGCCCAGGGGTCGGCGAACCCCTGCCATCTATCTCTCTCTCTCCCTCTCTTCCCCCTCCCTCTCTCTCTAAACCTGTCCCTCTCCCCAGGTCTCGTCCGCCCGGCCCACCTCGTGTCCCGCCCCGAGGGCGGGGCGGATCTGAACAGGGTCAGTTCTCCGGACCAAGAGTCCCGCCCAGGGGGACTGACTGCTGCCGGGCTGGACCCCGCTTCTGCTTCTCCCCTTTCTCCACGCCAACCGTTTAACCCTCTCTCTGCCACGAGAGCGGCGGGCAGGTCTGGGCCGGCCTGTTGGCGTTGCGGGGACCCGGAGCATTTTGTGGATAGGTGTCCAGTGATGGAGGTCGGGACAATGATCCGGGTCCCGGACGACCCGCAGGCTGCCCACGGTCAGGCTGGCTGGTACCAAATACCTGTGAGTATCAAGGGGGGTACCTATCAGGCTTTGGTGGATTCTGGATGTAACCAAACCTCGATTCATCAAAGCCTGGTTTCAGCAGGGGCATTGGATACAAGCCGCATGGTTAGGGTGCGGTGTGTGGACGGGGATGTGGTGGAATATCCTTTAATGCCAGTCATTATTCAATTCATTCCTACGGGACAAAAGCATAGTGTTGAGGTGGCAGTTAATCCGCACCTCCGGCATCCGATAATTTTGGGAACTAATTGGCCCACGTTTACTAAATTATTGGGGTGTTTATGTTCGGATTCCTCTTGGGGAAAAAAACGCCGGATGAGGACGCGTGTGTGCAGGTGGGAGAAGCTGATCAAGGACCAATGAGTACCTTCAGGGGAACAGAGTGAAGTCGGAAGATTTATTCTTTCGGAGTGATGATTTTCCCTGGAGCAGTCTCAGGATGAAACGCTAAAACATGCTTTTGAAAAGGTCTCTGTCATCGATGGTCAGCCTCTCCAGCCTGGACGCGCGCTCATTATCCGTTTTGCGATTATAAAAGATAGGTTGTATCGAGTGACCCAAGACACTCAGACAAAAGAAGATACAACCCAGTTATTAGTTCCAAGGAGCCGCAGGGAAATGCTTTTCCATGCGGCTCATTCTAATCCAATGGCTGATCATTTAGGACAAACAGCGACACTAAATCGCCTCATGACCCGATTTTTTTGGCCGGGCATCCACGAGAATGTGCGCAGGTGGTGCGCGGCTTGTCATGAGTGTCTGTTGGTAAATCCACCGGCCACCCCAAAAGCGCCTTTGCGCCCTCTTCCTTTAATGCAGGTCCCCTTCAAACGAATTGGTATGGACCTCATCGGGCCATTAGAGCGATCATCGAGAGGGCATCGTTTTGCATTAGTCATTGTGGATTATGCAACACGATATCTGAAGCAGTGGCTCTCCGCAACATTTCCGCTAAGAGTGTTGCGGATGCACTGTTTAGTTTAATCTCCCGAGTGGGGATTCCGAAAGAAATCCTCACTGATCAAGGCACGGCGTTTATGTCACGTATGTTACGCGAACTTTACGAGTTATTGGGCATTAAATCGATTCGTACCAGTGTCTTTCACCCACAAACGGACGGGCTGGTTGAACGGTTTAATCGCACGCTTAAATCCATGATTCGTAAATTCGTTCAGGAAGACGCCAAAAATTGGGATAAATGGTTAGAACCCCTGTTGTTCGCTGTGCGAGAGGTCCCGCAAGCCTCCACGGGGTTTTCCCCCTTCGAGCTTCTCTTTGGTCGTCAGCCCCGCGGGGTATTGGATGTCCTGAGAGAGACTTGGGAGGACGGACCATCTCAATCAAAAAATGAAATTCAGTATGTGCTGGACTTGAGAACAAAACTCCATACTTTGGGGCGGCTATCCATGGAGAATTTGTTACAAGCCCAGGACAGACAAAGCCGGCTGTATGACAGGGGAACTAATCTGCGTAAATTTGCACCGGGAGATAAAGTGCTTGTATTGCTCCCCACTTCAAGCTCTAGGCCGGATGGCTCCCCGGCCTGAGTCGGGCGGTGGGGGTATGTGGCGGGGGGGGCGTGGTTCAGCGAACGCTGCAGCGGGGGAGAGCGTCGGGAGACGCGTGGTGAATGAGCGGGTTAAACGCAAATAACGAACACCTGTCTTTGATTACAGTGATTGGCGTGGAGAAAGGATAAAACGCCAGGAGAAGCAGGAGTGTGTGAGAGAGAGAGGGACTGCTGACTGGGAAACACTCGATCCTGGAGAGGAGCTTTTGAGTGAAACCTGATTTGTGTTGTTTGAGATTTGTCGTGCATGTGCACTGTTTTTTATTTTGAGGAGAATAAAATCTCAGTCAGCAGTCAAAGCCGACCCTTGTCGTCTTCCTTCCCTACGAACTTTGTTCTTTTACTACAAGAACCAATTACTGGATCATCAAAAACTTCAAGTTGAGAAATTCAGCTGCAATGAAGAAGCCTTCAGAACATCCCAGAGTGTCCAGCAAGCGGCAGGACGGTCACCTCCTGAAGAGTCAATCCTGAACCATGTGCAGAGCTCAATATTGGTAGCAGGTGTGCATCTGTAGGCACAGTGAGGTCAAGACTTTTGGACAGTGGCTTGGTGAAGAAGGGCAGCAAAGAAGCCACTTTTCTCCAAAAAACATCAAGGACAGACTAGAATTCTGCAAGTACAGCAAGGATTGGACAGCAGAAGACTGAAAGAAGTTATTTTTTCTGGTGAAGCCCCCATCCATCAAATTGACCCCAAACATACTGCATGTTATTACCCTTGAGAGGGGGGGTCGGGGATGACTAGTGTCATTCTCTAGAGTGTCTCTTGAGATCAGAGGAGTGAGGTTCACTCACACAGAGACTACTAGCTGGCCTCCATTACTGATAGATATATTTTACTTTATCAACTTTGTTCTGTTGGAGAATATTATTATTCACTTTATACTTTACACCCACATACTTTAAATGATTAAAGCTATTTTAGTGACACTTCATCAAACCAACATTAAGTCATTTTTAAGATTTTTAATATGTGACTGACTCTGTTCTGTAGGTGTTTCAGACATTTTATAATAAATGAATGAACTGAAGAAGGTTATAGGGAGAGACTTCAGTTTCAAAACTAGTAAAAATAAGACTATCAATCAGATCTACAGGATGCTGTGGGTTCAGATGACGTAAAATAATCAGTAAAACACATCAAAACTGTTGAACATGACGTGACTGATTGTAGATTTCCTCATGACTTTAGCAGCTTCATATCAGCGCGTCTGTCATTTTATTACAGAAGCAGTTTTGAAGAGTTTCTCTTTCATATTTGTGGACTGAAACCGCTGAAGATGTTTTGGATTGTTTTGTTCTGTTTGTGTTTCTGGCGTCTGGATGGTGAGTTTTAAACATGTTTTTAATGGATTCAGTTGTTTCTGTTCTGGTACCATGTAATAAATGACTGGTTAAATTAGAGAAACGTAACATTCACTGTTATTCTCATATAGAAATAAATGAACTGTGATTTTACTGTCTGTTATGAACCAAAACTCTTTCGGTGTGTCTAGGGACATTAAGGGAATGTAACATTCACAAAACTCTTTAACGAAAGTTAGATCTAACCTTAATAGTGCAAGTCAATCAGTGAAGAGGTGAAAACCACAGGTTCAAACAGAGAAAACATTTATTAATTTTAACCTCCAACCAATATAACAAGAAATAGGCTTTAAATGTGTCCAAAAATATATGTATTAACAATGAACAAAAAGAGAAAAAGAGATAATACAAACTCACAAAATGAAAGGAGAGCATTGCCACATCAATAAAACAAAATAAAACAAAATTCTTCTAAAGGATTTAAATCTAGCCTAGAATATTTAAAATCAAAACAACATTTTCAGTGTGCTACTCGCACGCCCTAACTTAACTACTCTAACTAAACCAAACAAAACTTACAACACTCCTAAACTAATGAATTAATACATTAAAATAAACTATGTGAAGCGCAGAGTGTCACGTGACATCGTATCCTGCTCTCCTCTCAAACTTACCCAAACAGATGAGCAAAGCACAAGCACACACTTCACGCTCAAATTAAATAACAAAAACAAAATGCAAGAGGTGGAACAAAGAATAAGGCAAATAAACAGCATAGAGATTAACAAATCAAGCACACTTTGGGGCTACAAACATTTCAGAGGCACACAAACACAGCCCAGTGCTCTAAAAAACGGATGTGACCTCACCGTTTCTACTTCCGGTGGGGAGTCATCAGCGCAGACAGTGAACAAACCCTTGATGAGTGACAGTTTTAGTGTGACATTAAATATTAAAGGTGCCCTAGAACGTTCTTTCACAAGATGTAATATAAGTCTAAGGTGTCCCCTGAATGTGTCTGTGAAGTTTCAGCTCTATAAAACAGTGCATAAACAAAGTTCACACAGTTAATATAACCCTCAAATGGATCTATACAAGATGTTCTATAAGTCAAGTCAAGTCAAATTTATTTATATAGCGCTTTTACAATTGGTAATTGTTTCAAAGCAGCTTTACATATTAGAAGCACAGAAAAAAGGGAAGTGGTTAAAAATAAGCTGTACAAACAAGCATGGTAATATAACATATACATTAAGCCAATGTCGGCTGACTCCCAGGGTGGAAAAAACCCCCTAGGAGAAAAACCCAGCGTGCTAACACTGGGAAAAAGTCCTAGGAGGGAAAAAACCCCTTGGAAGATATATATAATATATGTAAATGGATATGGAGATCAAAATCTGAATTATACATTTTTATTATAGAGATTAAAATAGATTATATATAAATATATGTAAGCGGATACGGGGATTAAAAATCTGAATTATAGATGCAGCCAGAACTGGATCTGTAGGCCCATTGTCTCCTGGGTTACGTTGTAGTCAGGTCCAGACACAGGTTCTCCATCTGATCTGGATACGGCCTGGATCCAGCACCCGGCAAACCTCAGGATAAGCAGAGAGACAGATATTAGCGTAGATGCCATTCTTATTCTGATGTACAGGTATATCTAGTGTTATAGGAAATGTTCTCGGTTCCGGCCGACCTAATTATTGCAGCGTAACAATCCTTTAACGGATTTGAAAAATGTTAATGTATTGATAATGTGTTATGTGTATGCAAGAGCAAAGAGATGTGTTTTTAGTCTAGATTTAAACTGACAGAGTGTGTCTGCTTCCCGAACAATGCTAGGAAGATTGTTCCAGAGTTTAGGGGCTAAATAGGAAAAGGATCTGCCGCCTTCAGTTGATTTGATATTCTGGGTATTATCAACTGGCCTGAATTCTGAGATCGCAATAAACGTGAAGGACTATAATGCATTAAGAGCTCACTTAGGTACTGGGGAGCTAAACCATTTAGAGCTTTATAAGTAAGTAGCAAGATTTTAAAATCTATACGATGTTTAATAGGGAGCCAATGTAATGTTGACAGAACTGGGCTAATATGGTCATACTTTCTGGTTCTAGTAAGAACTCTAGCTGCCGCATTTTGGACCAACTATAGTCTGTTTAAACGCCGAGCAGAACAACCACCCAGTAGAGCGTTACAATAATCTAGTCTTGAGGTCATGAATGCATGAACCAACTGTTCCGCATTTGTCATTGAGAGCATACGTCGTAATTTAGATATATTTTTTAGATGGAAGAAGGCGGTTTTACAGATACTAGAAACATGACTTTCAAATGAAAGATTGGTATCAAAGAGCACACCCAGGTTCCTAACTGAGGACGAAGGTTTAATGGAGCACCCGTCAAGTGTTAGAGAGTATTCAAGGTTTTTTCGTGAGGAAGTTTTTGGTCCGAAGATTAGGATATCAGTTTTTTCTGAATTTAATAATAAGAAATTTCTTGTCATCCAGTTTTTAATGTCAGCTATGCATTCTGTTAGTTTTGTGAATTTGTAGGTTTCGTCAGGGTGCGAGGAAATATAGAGCTGAGTATCGTCAGCGTAGCAGTGAAAACTAACACCATGCTTCCTAATTATCTCTCCTAAGGGCAGCATGTACAGAGTGAAAAGCAACGGTCCTAGTACTGAGCCTTGTGGTACTCCATATTGAACCTGTGATCGATACAACATCTCTTCATTAACTACTACAGACTGATAACGGTCAGATAAGTACGATTTGAACCATGCCAAAGCAATTCCACTAATGCCAATATAGTTTTCAAGTCTTTTTAAAAGAATGTTGTGATCGATAGTGTCAAAAGCAGCACTGAGATCTAATAATACTAATAGAGAAATACAGCCACGATCGGATGATAGGAGTAGATCGTTTGTAACTCTAATGAGTGCAGTCTCAGTACTATGGTATGGTCTAAATCCTGACTGGAAATCCTCACAGATTCCATTTCTTTCTAAAAAGGAGCACAGTTGTGTTGAAACTGCCTTTTCTAGTATCTTTGACAGAAAAGGTAGATTCGAGATTGGCCTGTAATTTACTAAATCTCCCGGATCTAGTTGAGGTTTTTTAATAAGAGGTTTAATAATAGCCTGCTTAAAGGTTTTTGGCACGTATCCTAGTGTTAAGGATGAATTAATTATATCAAGAAGTGGACCTACGACCTCTGGAAGCATTTCTTTCAGTAGTTTAGTCGGCATTGGGTCTAACATATATGTCGTTGATTTTGATGATTTGATAAGTTTAGATAATTCTTCCTCTCCTATAGCGGCGAATGATTCTAGTTTTACCTCAGGGACACTACAGTGCACTGTCTGAAGCGAAACTGTAGACGGTTGCATGTTTATAATTTTCTCTCTAATATTATCAATCTTGCAAGTAAAGAAGTTCATAAAGTCATTACTGCTGTGCTCTATGGAAACGTCAGCAGTTGAATCTCTGTTTCTAGTTAATTTAGCCACTGTGTCAAATAAATACCTAGGATTATGTTGTTTTCTATTAAGAGATTTGAAAAATAAGTAGATCTAGCATTTCTTATAGCCGTTCTGTACTCAATCATTTTTTCTTTCCACGAAAGGCGAAAAACTTCTAGTTTTGTTTTCTTCCAACTACGTTCAGCTTTTCTAACAGCTCGTTTTAGAGCCCGAGTGTGCTCATCATACCACGGCGTTGGATTAGTTTCCTTAATCTTCTTTAGACGTAAAGGAGCGACTGCATCTAATGTGCTGGAAAAGAGAGAGCCAATAGTTTCTGTTGCAGCATCGAGTTCTTCTAAGTTGTCAGGTATACTAAGGCGATGAAACTGCTCAGGGAGATTATTTATAAAGCAATCTTTAGTGGTAGACGTGATGGTTCTACAATATTATGGCTGGGTGGTGGTTTTGTAGCCTTGGCTAATTGTATTATACACGAGACTAAATAATGATCTGATATATCATCGCTCTGCTGTAGAATTTCAACAGCATCAATATCAATTCCATGCGACAGTATTAGATCTAGGGTATGATTACGACAATGAGTGGGTCCTGACACGTGTTGTCTAACTCCAATAGAGTTTAAAATGTCTGCAAATGCCAATCCAAATGCGTCTTTATTATTATCTACATGGATATTAAAATCACCAACAACAAGGACTTTATCCGCAGCCAGTACTAACTCTGATAGAAAATCAGCAAATTCTTTGATAAAGTCAGTATGGTGCCCTGGTGGCCTGTATACAGTAGCCAGCACAAATGTCAACTTACATAATGTTACATAAAGCACCATCACTTCAAGGAATTATATTTAAATTCTTTGAATGATTCTGAATATTACTATAATTACAGCAACACCTCCCCCTTTGCCTTTCTGTCGAGGATTGTGTCGATAATCATAACCTTGAGGACTAGATTCATTTAAAGTAATGTATCGTCTGGTTTTAGCCAGGTTTCTGTCAAACACAGCAAGTCTAGTTTATTGTCTGTGATAATTTCATTTACAATAAGTGCTTTTGAAGAAATAGATCTAATATTCAGTAACCCAAGCTTTATCATTTGTTTATCGATTTATCTGTGATTTTATTTTTTGAACATCAATTAATTTTTTTACCCTTAAAAGGTTTCGGAATTTTTTGTATTTACTAGTTTGAGGTACAGACACAGTCTCTATGTGATAATATCTAGGTGAGAGAGTTTCTATGTGCTGTGAATTATTGAGTTCTGTGACGTGAGGCGGCTAGCAGACGGTCGGTTTGCCAGTTTGTCTGCGTCCTGATCTGGGCCCTGGTTTGTCATGTTTCAGCTCTAAGACTATTTGCCAAATTTCTAGATAGAAGAGCAGCACCATCCCGGGAGGGATGATACCATCTCTTTTCAACAGATCAGGTCTGCCCCAAAAGCTTTTCCAATTGTCTATGAAACCTATATTATTCTGCGGACACCACTTAGACAGCCAGCCATTGAGTGATGATAACCTGCTAACTATCTCATCACTCCGACGAACAGGAAGAGGGCCAGAACAAATTACTTCTGCTGACATTGAATTTGCGAGTTCACACACCTCTTTAATGTTAATTTTAGTGATCTCCGACTGGCGAAGTCGAACATCATTTGTGCCGACGTGGATAATGATTTTAATATTTACGTTTAGCATTAGCCAGCACTTTTAAATTTGCTTTGATGTCAGGTGCTCTGGCCCCCGGCAAACATGTGACTATGGTGGCTGGTGTCTCTATTTTCACGTTCCGTGTAATAGAATCGCCAATAACTAGGCACTTTCAACAGGATTCTCAGTGGGTGCGTCACTGAGTGGGGAGAACCTGTTTGATGTTCTAATCGGAACGGAAGAGTGGTGTTTGTTCTTGCCATTATGCCGCCTCACAGTCACCCAGTTAGCCTGCTGCGTGGCTTCTGCAACCGGAACCGAATGTGCAGTGTTTACTAGGCTAGTCGCATCCAAAGCAGTATCTAAGGCCCTTTCATTCTCACTATCCTCAATAAAGTTTGGATGCGTGTCTCTAATTCTGAGATTCTCTCTGTCAGCCTGACAATATCCCTGCATTTATCACATGTGTAAGTCTCACTGCTGACAGAAAGAGCTAAGCTGTACATGTTGCATTTAATACACATGATAATCGTCGGACATGACTGACCGTGTGTTTGATGAACGCCGTCCGAAAAACTGCAACGCACACGGGACTCGCTGGCTGGATGTCTCGGTCGCTTGCCGGTGCCTGGGGCAAGGGTGATGTGCGGGACGCTGTACCTCACGGTGGATCGATGAATGCCGGGCAGCAACGTCTCCACAGCTTCCCGATCTGGCGAGGACAGATCAGAATAACATACATCGGATAAATCCGCCATTAAATCGACAAGGAAGGTTGGTTTAGAGGAAAAAAGAAAGTAGACGGTAGCTAGCAGGCTAGCGGGCTATGGCTAACACTAGGTGATTACGCTGGTGGATTGCTAGTAATAAATCGTTCCGTTTAGTAATACTATGCAATAGGTTAAGTAATCTAGTGAAAAATAGAAAGTTGTATTATGTGAATAGGAATAAAGAAGGATTAGGATAAACTCCACGAAGCTCGATTAGGTCAGACAGCAGGCAGGCAGCAACGTTGAGTTAACGTATATCACCGTTACCTTGATCACACAAAAGTATTAATTATATATCTGTTGTAAAGGGAGGGAACTACCAACTAGACTTTGTTTAAGGCACAACAGAACATCAAGAACTTATGTTAACTTGGCAAGCATTGACAAAACCCTGTGATCAGTAAACCCAAACAATAAATAAATGTTTCTCATTCATTTACATTCTTTATCTTTCAAACACGTTTATACCCAATACCCAAAACATACATTTTTCACCAATCAATAACCAGCAGTATAGAGATGAAAATCTTAATGAATGTTCCTTCACCACAGCTTATGAATCAATGTCCAAGAACGCCATCCAAAAGTGCAACCTGTACTCCTTAGTGTCAATATCAGTCCACGCCGAATAAAAAGTCTCTCAATTCCCAAGTGGCAGAATCCGGTTTAAGGATCCACTGTAGACGAATCAACTCCTTGCCTCTAATCCCATTTTAGTGTCATCTTTCCGACATGGGTTAAAAACAACAGGCATACGAATAAAGAGATAAATCCCACAGAATGTGGAGTCCTTCTATAAATTAGATGAAATAAATCACATTAGGAAAATAACTACACACACATGAACCAGTAAACATTCAATAAATACAAGGAAAGAAACAATGCTTACTTCCGATTGAGCATAAAACTCACGGTTTCTCAATCAGGACCAATGATTGTTTGGAGCCATAAGCCATGCTTAGTCCCTCCATTACGAATCTGACTTCTTCTACTCTTTACCTTCATTTTATACCTGAGAGTATAGCTCACTGTTGCCCCCTCATGGAGAGTAGTACAATTACACACACAAAAAAACATGTTAACAGGTTTATAACTGTTACATATGCACCCCCTCAATTTAAGGCTTTACATATCCATGACAAGGCTTTAGATTTTGCACATGGTAAGTATCTATCATTTCAGGGTCAGCAAGCAAAGAAACAGAGTAATTGACAGGGCCCAAACATTTAGCTATTTTGGCCGGTCCCTTCCATCTACCAGACAACTTGGCCATAAAACCCTCCTCTGCTCTAGATAGAGGATGAGCGCGCACCCAAACCACATCTCCCACTTGATACTGGTTTTGTTTGCGTCGCAGGTTGTAATACCGTTGCTGCTTGTTTTGTGCTTTTTTCACATTCTCCTTCACCAGACGGAGGAGGTGATGGTGTCTGTCAAGTACAGGATAGATAGGACTATTTGGATCGGGGGTCTTGTGTAATTGAATTGCTCTTTCTACTGGACCTTTTAAGTTTCGACCTAAGGCAATCTCTGCTGGGGAATGACCGGTACTCTCCTGCCAAGCAGTATTTATTGCAAACCGGAATTCATGCAACCATCTGTCCCACTGCCGATGCTGTTCTTTCACATAGGATGCCATCATTGTTTTCAAAGTTCGATTGATGCGTTCGGTAAGGTTGGTTTGTGGATGGTAGGCGGTCGTGAGCTTTTGGACAACTCCCCACTGCTTGCATACTTGGTTAAGCAAATTGGAAGTAAACTGAGCCCCTCTGTCAGAAACAAGGTAGGCAGGAGTTCCCCATCTTGTAAAAATTTCTTCAATCAAGATCTGGGCAATTCGGGGTGCTTTGGCCTGCCTCAAAGGGAAACTCC
>JAOTNS010002471.1:0-14417 GCA_028476615.1 Culter alburnus
TCCCTTGTTTGCTGAAGGAAGTTGTAATATTTTGTTATCAGTCACATCATACATCTCAATATCAGGCTACAAAGACTAAACAACATATTTTGTCAGATATGAATATGATCTTTCGAAAACAGGTACAGGATGTGGGGACTCTGTGAGATCAAGAATAGGTGAAGCTTTCTAGAAATAACTTCTGCCTCTCTTGCTAGATATGGATATAACTACAGAAGCAACTACAGGATCACAAAGTAATCAGGAGTATATAAGGTGATGGATACTGTACGCATAGAGATGCATATGCCCTTGAACTTCAATCCTAATATAAGTGTATATTTTATTATTTCATGTTCACACTGTAAGATCGCAAAATAATGTCATTGTCTAATTTGACAGAATCTTTTATCTGTCAGAATCAGTTACATAGTAAAGCGTGCAGAGCGGAAGTCAAATGTTGAGATTCATATGAGCAGAAATAGAAAAAATACCCTTCAACCGCATGATGCACTTTATTCACACTTCAAACACAAACATCACAGCAGTCACAAGCTTATACTGAAGCTGTCTGTCCACCCAACAGATCAAACCATTTCTGTACAAAATGAAGCAGGGATGTTTTGGTAAAAAATTGCATTTATGTTTCCAGCTGTACAGATATGGTACCAATTAGTTGATTTAGAAGCTCAAATCTGCATGCTTGATGCACAGGAACCAATGAGGTTTGATCTTCTTGAATGTCAAATCATTTTAAAGCTTGAAAACACTTTCATAGGATCGACATAAAATGATGATAGAATATTAAAAATACCTTTATTGTTTTTTGAAGATTAACAAGTCTTACAGGTTTGGAATGACATGAGGGTGAGTATCCCTTTAAAGGGATAGTTCAACCAAAATGAACATTTTCCCATGATTTACTCACCCTCAAGCCATCCTATACAAGTGTATATGAATTTCTTCTTTCAGCCAAACACAATCAGAGTTATATTTAAAAAAACATTCTGGCTCTTTGTATTGGCACTGAATAGTCCAAAAAATGTATCCATTCATCATAAAAGTAATCCACACGACTCCAGTGGGTTAATAAAGGCTTTCTGAAGTGAAGTGATGGGTTTTTGTTAGAAAAATATCCATATTTAAAACTTTATAAACTATAATCACTGGCTTCCGGCAACAGAATTTGTGATCCTCTCGTGGTGACAGGTGCATACACCACATGACTCCACTCTTTAACTCTCTGTAAAAAACATCACACAAGAAATAATGCCAATAAAATTATTATATTAAAAATGTGGCATCCTGAACATTGATTGAGATTCAATGTGAAATCATGTTTTTTTCCCCTTTCTAACAGTGATGCAATGTTAATTGCAAACAACACAAATTTTCATCTTGAGAACAATGATTGAGCAAAGTGTTGAGCTACAATGAAACTGTCAGTCAATATCATTGATTTAACAAAAGCATTTGACAGTGTAGCCTACATTGTGGCATGCTTTGGAAAATTGCTCGCTCATACAGCATCCCGGTTTGTTTCAATGACCTCTTCTGCAACATTTAAAATGAATCGAGCTGCTGCATCCGCACTGACACATGAGTGAAGCGTGTGCGGTCACCATTCCTCTTTCTTCATGGGACGAACCCTTACCCACAGTGACCACGGCCTTCAGCGACGAGACAGAGGACGATTTGCAGATTTAGATTTTGTGGAAAATATTGTGTTGCTCGAATCTACCCAACGATCTTTGATTTTTTTAATTGCCTGCTCAAAATTTTGTTGGCTTCGGCAGTGGATCACACTATAAATAAACTCGTAATTACTTACTCTAATATCCCGTGTTTACTTATGGATGACAGCATGCTGCGTGACATCTATTTTTATCATTCTTTTGCGCATGCGGGTCAGATCAGGACCATGTGTTCATGCTGGAATCTGAAATTGGCCACGTTTAAAACCACAATGTTAACAGATATACAAACAAACAAACAAACAAAACCCAATCTGAGCAATAAATCAGATCTGAGCACTATGGTTTGCAGTGTGAACATAGCCTTAGTTTCTCGTGATATGGTTTAATTTAGTGAGTTTCTGCTAAAATAAACACTGTTCACTGCTCAAAACAATCTTTACTTAAATCACTTAAATTGTAAAATGGAGGTTAACTTAATAATTTTGTGTTTGGCATGGGACTGCAAAGTAAGTGTTATGTGTGTTTTATATTTATTTATTTATTACAGGGACAGTCTTGTTAGTGTTTAATGTTCAGTTATACTGTAATAGAGTATTGAGTTTATGTTTGAGTTTTTTTATATGGTTGTATGTTTAGATGGCTAATATGTGATAGGACTGGCAACTGACAACAGAAACTTGTTCTAGTCTTGCTGAATTAATTGTATGGAATTTTTTTTTTTAATGTATATCATGTCTATTGACTAAAGAGATTTTTTATAGTTATTTAAAGATAGTGAAGTTTTCACATTGAATGTTATGGCTTTTATAATATCTACTATTATGCTGTTGTGTGTAACGTGTGATAGATCATATACAGACAAAAACACAAGTGCACATTACAATATTGCAATACACTTTACAATATTGGTGCACTAATATGCATTAATTCATACTTAACTAATGCACAGATGATCATGTGTTAATGTATGACTCATGAAGAACTAAACCATTAATTGATGATTACTGCATCAGCAACTAATAAAGAGTCTATATGATTAATAGATTAAGTAATATATAAATTGTTATTAATTAACCCTTAAATGCATGACTGTTTCGCCAATCATTCTTACATATTCGGGTCTTTATCGACCCGGATCAATATCTAACACGGAAGGATCTCTACCTGTCGCGATAATATAAAACTCCTCTGATATTAGAGAAACAATTACAGAAGAATAAAATAAATCGTATTTTGTTACCTTTTGGAGCTTGAAAGGGCTCGGTTTGAGCAGATGTTTTATGCCATCATCACTGTCCTTGTTAGAGCTCATTTCACAGTAAATTCAGCAAATAATGGGCTAGTTTTATGTTTGAGGTCATGAATATGAGCCCATTCGCGATCTCAAACGTATTCTCAAAACTATATAATTTTCAACATCTTCAAAATCAATATTTCGATCGCTAACAGCTTCACCAGATCCATCCAATAACAGTTACAGTCATATTTGATTGCGTTAAGTACTTATTCTGCAGTAAATCACTGAGCCATTTCATGTTTTTCTTATTATTTTTTTTCTGTCTGAATGAGTCGTCACTTCAGCATTGTGTATCAGACATTGCCACCTTGGGGAATAAAGTTGAATTGCACTTATTCCGTCATCTAAGATTAGATTATTGTTGTGCAGAAAAATATACATACACTCATACACACCTCGGGTCGTTTGTGACCCTATACAATTTTTACAAAAAATGAAGGCATTATTTTATAATTGTATGATTTTTTTCTTGTTATATTCTTTATAATGAATTGATTGAGGAATACCAAGAAGGTTGATGTCTAACTTTAAAAAATGAATGAGGAGGAGGGTAGTGAATGACGTCCCGGGTCACTAAAGACCCGAGGTATGCATTTAAGGGTTAAATGTGTCATAATGTATTAATTCCTTAATAACATATTTTATTAACTAATATTGTAAGTTAAGGTCTTTGCACACTGAGTCTGAAATTCGCATGCAAAATATTTGCACGTCAAAAAATAAATTCGACCTCATGTTATGTCAATTACGTTTACACACTGCCTCCAAAACTTTGATCCGTAATAAAAAATTGGATCAGGTTTGATTTTCTGCATTTCTCATTGTGGGAATATGACCATCAAGATGCTTAGATGGAGACTCGATTACCTGAAACAGTATCGAGTCCCCTTTGCCACACCCCGACCTAGTTCCGCTTCTCGTGAGGGGGCTATCTCGGCTGGTGGCCAGGGTGATCTGAGGGTTACGGTGTGGAACACCCTGACGAGTCAGCCTCCTCGGGCCGCGCCTCCCTCCCAGGCATCTCAGCCGGTGGAGCATCCAGATGGGCCTGCTGCCTCCTCCATTGGGGGACCCAGCGTCTCATTCGGATGATTGTATGTCGATCGCTGCATCTCAAGGTGGGTTTGAGTCCTTGGGAGATGACGATTCGACTGCGTTGCCTCCCACTGGGAGAGCAGCGTCGTCCGGGTCAGATCCCGAGCTGACGGCCATGCTTGCCCGGGCAGCTGAGAGCATTGGGTTGGAGTGGAATCCTTCACCCCGCCCTGAGCGCTCAAGGCTGGATGATTGGTTCCTGAAGGCTGCACGCTCTGGTGAACGCCAGGGCCCCCACTGGTTCCATTCTTCCCGGAAGTGCATGAGGAGGTTACCGGTTCATGGAGGGCACCTTTACCTGCCTGAAACCGTTCTGGTGCTTCCTCCGCCTTCACCTCCCTCGATGGCGGGCGGCCAAAGGGTATGCTGGGGTACCCCCTGTGTAACGATCGGTTGCGATGCAGTTGTGTCCTCCGAGCGCTTCTACGTGGCGCGGTGCAAGGCCTGTAAGTTCTCGTCCACGCTTGTGGCCAAGGCTTACAGAGCTGCGGGTCAGGCCGCTTCCACCTTGCACGCCATGGCCACCTTGCAGGTCTACTAGGCTAAGGTGCTCAAGGGCCTGCACGAGGCGGGTGCTGACCAAGCAGCCTTACAAGAGGCATGCACGGCCGCCGACCTTGCCCTTCGGGTGATGAAGGTCACGGCGCGCTTGATTGGTCAGGTGATGTCCACTTTGGTGGTCCATGAGCACCACCTGTGGCTGAACCTGGAAGACATGAGGGACTCGGACCGTTCTCAGCTCCTAAACTCCCCTGTCTCTCAGGTCGGTCTTTTCGACGATGCGGTCGAGGTTGTTGCCCAGCAATTCTCGGCCGCTCATAAGCAGTCTGAGGCAATCGTGATCAATTTAAAACTTTCTGGCTTTGGAACGAATGTCGTATATGAGACGTTTATTTCTCACTCATGGTCAGCTCCGTGTATGAGGAGGAAGAGTGGAGAAAAACGGAATCAGAGATGCGAAGGGACTATTATATTTTTGTGTTTGCTTTTGTCCGGTGACATACATCAATGCCCCGGTCCTACCACGAGAGATGATTATCAGCGAAGCCTTAGTGATACGAAACCTTACTTGGATGTGCTGACTGCAGGTGGCAAGGAGGACCAACGATCCGGGATTACATCGGAATGGAGTTATATTGCCGAAAATTGGGAGAACATGGCTCCTTTCTACAAGGAGAACAGAGTTGTATTGCGTCAGGAGGCGATTGATGGTTTTGCCGATTCTGAGGCCTGCTCCAGGTTGGTAGATTTAAAGCCAAGCCCCGATTATGTGGAGCCCTTGCGGCGTGAGCGGGCGATGGTGTTCAAGCATCTGGATGAATCGGTAAGCTCTATTCGGGAGGAAGCTGTCTACGGTATAGACTTAAGGAAGACCTCAAAGGGTCTACTCATCGCTCATCTGAATGTTAGGAGCTTACTTCCAAAGATCACGGAGATAAGACTGCTATGTTCTGAGCTCAAGTTGTCAGTACTTGGGTGTAGCGAAACATGGTTGGACGATTCGATTTTGGATTCTGAAATCGGAATTGCAAATTATAGTTTGATAAGAAGAGATCGAAATCATAAGGGAGGAGGTGTATGTGTATATGTCCGATCTGATTTGACGTACAATGTTAGAAATGATTTGGACTGTGCTTGTATTGAGGCTGTGTGGATGGACATTTTATTACCAAAAAGCAAGCCTAATTGGATCACTGTATCGTCCACCTGATCAGAGTGATTTTTATGAGTTGCTGGAAGGGGTTTTAAATGAAGGTCTGAAACTCCATGATTCAGAGGTTATAATTTGTGGGGATTTAAACACGGATATGTTGAAAAGTGACTCTGTAATGTATAAGTCCTTTAAAAATTTTTGTGATTTTTTTGCATTGAAACAAATTATTAAGGTGCCAACTAGAATTATGCCAAAGTCTCAGTCCGTTATTGATGTAATACTGGTATCTGACTCAGTGAAGATAGGCTGCAGTGGCGTTATTGATTGTTGTATGAGTGATCACTGTTTAATTTATATATGTAGAAAAGTGTTGAAGACCAAATTTAATGGACATAATACTGTATCTGTGAGATCTATGAAAAAATATAGACCTGATTTATTTTGTGAGGAATTGGGAAAGGTTGATTGGTCATATGTATTGGGTTGTAAGGATGTTGATAAAGCTTGGGTGTGTTTTAAGGAATTATTTTGTCAGGTTTTAGATAGGGTAGCTCCTGTTAAGAAAGTAAGAGTTAAACAACGATCAGAACCTTGGATCTCTAATGAAATATTAGGTCGGCTGAAATTAAGGAATGACTGTTTTAAGAAGTATAAGAATGATTTGGAAGTTAGTAGTTTTGAGCTTTATAAATTAAGAAGAAATGAGGTTAGGGATATGATAAGAGAAGCAAAAAGAAATTATTTTAAGGATAAGATAAATGAAAATAGACATGAACCAAAAAAGCTTTGGGGAGTGTTAAAGAATTTAGGTTATTCAAATGCGGTAAATATGAAGTCTTCAAAATTTAATATAAAGGTGGAGGAGAATTTAATTTCTAATCCCAAAGAAGTTGCTGACATTTTTAATCAGTATTTTATATCATTAGCTAGTAAATTATATAATTATCTTCCAGGAAGACCTGATATTTATAATGAAAAGCAAGTGCAATCTTTTTATCGGCAGCGTGGAATTATTCAGGATTCCTTTAAGTTGAGATCAATTACTGAAAGTGACGTTTTTAAATGTATAAACAAATTAAAAATAAATAAGGCTCCTGGGATTGATAATATTTCGGCTAAATTTTTTAGGGATTCCGCTAGAGTAACTGCTCCTTATGTATCATATATTTTAAACTTATCAGTTCAGCAAGGTAAAATACCAAGAGAGTTTAAAAGTGCTAGAGTTATACCATTATATAAAAAGGGTTGTAAGTTAAATATGGCTAATTATAGGCCTGTTTCTGTCTTAGGTGTGGTGTCTAAGATTATGGAAAGACTTATTTATGACCAGATTGAAAGTTATATTCGTAAAAGTAATATCTTGTACGATTTACAGTCTGGGTTTAGGCCTTTACATTCAACAGAAACTTGTTTATTATATACAGATAAAATAAGGAAAGCGGTTGACAATGGAAAATATTGTGGGATGGTTATGCTGGACCTTCAGAAGGCATTTGATACCGTAGACCATAAAATTTTAATGTACAAGTTAAAGGCTGTTGGGTTTGATGAGAAATCCCTCAGGTGGGTTCAGTCCTACCTTGATGATAGGAGTCAGAGGGTTGATATTAAGGGTATATTATCTAGTCCTTTATTTATTAATTGTGGAGTTCCTCAAGGAAGTATTTTAGGTCCTTTATTTTTCCTTTTATATATAAATGACCTTAAAGTAGCATGTTCAGAGGAACTTTTTCTTTATGCTGATGATGCAGCAGTTTTAGTGTTTCATCATGATAAGGGGGTCTTAGAGGAAATAATGAATTCACAGTTACAAGAGATGTCCAAATGGTTTTTAGATAATAAGCTTTCCCTACATGCAGGCAAAACTGAGGCCATTCTCTTTGCATCTAAAAGGAAATTGAATAAGGATGGTACTTTTTTGATTAAGATTAACAATATGGAAATAGAGGCAAAAAATGTAGTAAACTATTTGGGTTGTTTAATAGATAATAAATTATCAGGTGATCTTATGGCTAGAAAGGTATTTACAAAAATATGTGGTAAAATTAAGTTTTTAGCTAGGCAAGCTGACTTATTGGATGTTCAGTCCTTAAAATTGTTGGCAGGAGCCTTGATTCAGCCCCATTTTGATTATGCCACCTCCTTCTGGTACAGTAGTTGTTCTCAAGGTATGAAAGATAAATTGCAAAAGGCTCAAAATAAATTAGTTAGAATTATTTTAAAAGTGCATTTACGAACACATTTGTATAGTGAATCATTTAAGGAGTTGGGTTTATTGACTGTGGAAAAAAGGGTGCTTTTTTTAAAATTGGGTATGACTCATAAAATTGTTAATAATGTAGTTCCAAGTTATTTAGAAAATTATTTTTATATGGTGAGACAACAGCATTCCTATGGTACTAGGGGTAGAAATTTTAATATTTGTCCATGCAAATTTAAAAGTTTGGTAGGGAAGAATACTTTTCTATATACTAGTGCTATTGAATGGAATAAATTATCAGCGTCATTAAAGGGAGTAAAAGATTTTGGGAGATTTAAAGTTTGGTAAAAATGGTTGTTTGGTGATATAAGCTAGCTTGCTTTGTGGCGTGTCTATTGTTATAAGTGAATGTATTTTTATGTTATATGTTTTTTTAAGTTGATTGGGAGATACTGTTGCTCTGTTACTTCTGTATGTAGCCTCTATTCTTTATATTAACATCGAGGGCCGCAATGGAAATAAGCCAGTGGCTTTATTGTGTTTTATCCTCGACAGTTTTTGTGAAGTGTATGGGATACTTGTTATTTTGTACAATTTTTATAAAGGTTTGTCAAATAAAAACTAACTAACTACTAGAATATATGAAAGTTTCATTTTTAAAAATTTTACAATAAAAAATGAACTTTTTCACAATATTCTAATTATATGACCAGCACCTGTATTACTTATCAATTAGTTAATAGTCATGTGCCTCAACAAGTAAAGTCATAACATAATGATACATTTGCAAATCATTAGCTAATGATTAATTAATGCAGATAATTTGAAGTTGAAATACATGGTTTCAACCCACTGTGGTAATTAACACATTCACTTACACTATTAGTCAATGAAATATGTTATAAAGGAATTAATACATTATGACACATTTCATTAACAACAATTTATATATTACTTAATCTATTAATCATATAGACTCTTTATTAGTTGCTGATGCAGTAATCATCAATTAATGGTTTAGTTCTTCATGAGTCATACATTAACACATGATCATCTGAGCATTAGTTAAGTATGAATTCATGCATATTAGTGCACCAATATTGTAAAGTGTTACCCACATCAAAATCTCACTTGCTGCTAAAATAATACAGAGACTAATACAGAGATTAAACTCTCTTACCCATTTGTGTGCATTTCCTTTGTAGATTATTTTCTCGGCATACGTTATTTCTTCATCACAAGCCTGATCTGTTTAAATAATAATAATAGATTAAATAGCATGCATGAATTTGACATTACAGAGTATGCAGTATTATATTTGGAACAATATTCTTAACACATAATTTTAAATGAAACTCAACAAATGAAATATATGAACACATTCACCAGCAGAAAGCTGAATCTTTTACACATGATTATGATCATAAACTGGAGAAAGTTGTTTTATTATTAAAATAACGTATATGTAGATGAAATAATTTGATGCAGTTTGTGAGCAAGAGATGAGAAGAATGTGGTCCAGTGACATTATATGCAAACACATACCAAAACCCCGTCACTGCACATTATTCCCGTTTCTTCCATTAAAAAGAAACTAGAGGGCATTAATTATGAAAATTAGGAGAATAAATGTGATTAAATGATAATTATGGCTATCAGCTGATTAAAACGTTTAGAGTATATTTTCATAATAATTGTTTAAAAGCTGTAGGTTTTAAACACTTGCCTTCTTGATCTTTTTTTCTTTGTTTTTTGCAGATGAAGAAGATCCCGACTGCAGCGACAATCAACAGAGATCCAGCAGCAGCAACAGAGATCAGCACTACCTGAGAGTCTGAGACTGGATGAAGTGAAGGAGAGTGTGTTGTGATGATAAAGAGAGACAGTCAATGAATAAGTGCATAAACACTAATATCAGCTCTGTTGTACCTGCACATGTGTGACAGAAGTGAGTGATGTCCAGATGTTGAGTCTGGTTGCTGATGGGATTGTTCAGCACACAGCTGTAGGTGTTTTTATCCTGATATTCCACCTCCAGAGGTATAGAGACGCACTTGATGCTGACGATCAGACAAACTGATCGCGGGTACAAAGGACACAGTTTATTGTCAGCACTCAGTGTGTCTGATCTCCCGCCACTCAGTTCTCCTCCTCTCCTGCGAGGCTGGATCATCAGGATAAAAACATACAGCCTTTTGGTGCTGAACAATCCCATCATCAACCAGCACTCACATCTGGACATCACTCATCCTCTCTGTCACACAGTCGCCGGTATACAGAAAAAAAAAAAAAACAAAAAAAAACAACAAAAAAAACAAAGAAAGCACACAACAGAGCCTGATATTAGTGGTTTATGCACTTATCTCTATCTTGACTTTCTCTTTATCATCACAACACACTCTCCTTCACTTTCATCGCCAGTCTCAGACTCCTCAGGTAGTGCTGATCTCTGTTGCTGCTGCCATGGATCTCTGTGATTGTCGCTGCAGTCGGGATCTTCTTCTCTGGCAAAAACAAAGAACGAAAAAGATCAAGCAGGCAGTGTTCTACAACCTACATCTTTTAACAATTATATGAAAATATACTCTAAAACACGTTTTCATCAGCTGATCAGCCATCATTATCATTTATCACATTTATTCTCCTAATTTCATAAATTAAATGCCCCTCCTAGTTTCTTTTGTAATGGAAATACACGGGAATAACAATGTGTCAGTGACGGGGCTTTCTAGGTATGTGTTCGCATCTATAATGTCACTGGACACACTTCTTCTCATCTCTTGCTCACAACGCAATCAATTATTTCATCTACATATACGTTATTTTAATAATACAACAACTTCCTCACATCTTTATGAATCATAATCTGTGTAAAAAGATCAGCTTCTGCTGGTGAATGGTTCATATATCTTCTTTGTTTCGTCTCATTTAACATTAGGGTTCAGAAATTGTTCCAAATATATACTGGCATACTCCTTGTAATGTCAAACTTCATGCATGCTATGTAATCTATTATTATTATTAAACAGATCAGGCTTGTTGTGAAGAAATAACGATGCCTAAAATATCTACAAATGATAATGCACCACAAATGGGTAAGAGAGCTTTAATCTCGTATTAGTCTCTGTATTATTGTGCAGCAGCAAGTGGAGTTGCTGATAGTGTGTGTAACCACTTTTACAATAGCTGGTTTGCAGCTACATATGCCATGAATTCACTCCTTACTAACTGCCTCAGATGATCAGTTGTCTAATGATATGACATCATGAAGACACTAAACCATTAATTGATGATTACTGCATCACACACCAACTAATAAAGCAGTCTATATGCTTAATCGATCAAGTAATATATAAATTGTTTGTTATGAAATGGTGTCCATCATGTTTAATTTCCTTTATAACATATTCAGTGCTAATATTGTAAGTGAAGTGTTAATTACCACAGTGGGTTTGAGAACCTGGTACTTTCACTTCCAAATTGATCATGCAATAATTACTCCATTGGCTATGATTTTCGTCAAATTTATCATTACTGTATGATTTAACTTGCTGAGGCAGCAGGAACTAATTAACTAATTGATAAGGTAACCTACAGGGCTAGCTGGTCATATACTCTAGAAATTGTGAAAAAAGTTCATTTTTTTATTTGTAAATTATTTTAAACCAAGGAACTTTCATATATTCTAGTTAGTTAGTTAGTTTTTATTTTGACAAGCCTTTTTATAAAAATTGTACAAAATAACAAGTATCCCCCATACACTTCATAAAAAACTGTCGGTATAAATCCCAATAAAGCCACTGGCTTATTTCCAATGCGTCCCTCGATGTTTACTATAAAGAATAAGCTACATACAGAAGTAACAGAGCAACAGTATCTCCCAATCAACTTAAAAAAACATATAACATAAAAATACATTCACTTATAACAATAGACACGCCACAAACAAGCTAGCTTATATCACCAAACAACCATCTTTTTACCCAAACTTTTAAATCTCCCAAAATCTTTTACTCCTTTATGACGCTGCCTAATCGCCTATTCCATTCAATGCAACTAGTATATAAGAAACGCTATTCCCTTCCCCTACCAATACCACTTTTAAATTGCTGGCAAATTTAAAATTTCTACCGGCCTAGTACCATAGGAAGCTGGTTCGTCTCACCATTCAAAACATAATTCCTTCCAAATAACTTGGAACCTACTTCTTAACAATTTGTTATGAGTCATCACCCAATTTTAAAAAAAAAGCAACCCTTTTTTCCCACAGTCAATAAACGCCAACTCTTAAATGATTCACTATACAAATGTGTTCGTAAATGCACTTTTAAATAATTCTAACTAATTTATTTTGATCCTTTTGCAATGTATCTTTCATACCTTGAGAACAACTACTGTACCAAAGGAGGCTGGCATAATCAAATTGGGGCTTCGAATCAACGGCTCCCGCGCCAACAATTTTAAGGACTTAACAGTCCCAATAAGTCACTTCCTAGCTAAAAACTTAATTTTACCACATATTTTTGGTAAATACCTTTCTAGCCATAAGTCACTGATAATTTATTGATCTTATTAAACAACGCCAAATAGTCTACCCAATAATACCTTTTGCCGCCCCTCTATTCTTCCCTTTGTTAATCCTTAATCAAAAGTACCATCCTTACTCAATTTCGTTTTTAGATTCAAAAGAGAACTGGCCTCAGTTTTGCCTGCCATGTGGGAAAGCTGTTCACGTCTAAAAACCATTTCGGGCATCTCTTGTAACTTGGATTCATTATTTTCCTCTAAGACCCCCTTATCCTGATGAAACACTAAAACTGCTGCACATCATCAGGTCATAAAGAAAAAGTTCCTCTGACAGCTACTTTAAGGTCATTTATATATAAAAGGGAAAATAAAAGGACCTAAAATACTTTCCTTGACGGAACTCCACAATTATATCCATAAAGGACTAGATAATCTACCCCTTATTATCAACCCTCTGACTCCTAATCACTCAAGGTAGGACTGAACCCACCTGAGGGCATTTCTCATCAAACCCCAACGCCTTTAACTTGTACTTAACATTTATGGTCTATACGTACTCAAATGCCTTCTGAAGTTCAGCATAACCATCCCACAATAAATTTTCCATTGTCAACCGTTTCCCTTATTTTATCTGTCTATATAATAACAAGTTTCTGTTGAATGTAAAGGCCTAAACCCAGACTGTAAATCGTACAAGATATACTTTTACGAATATAACTTTCAATCTGGTCATAAATAAGTCTTTCCATAGTCTTAGTACTTCCACACCTAGACAGAAACAGGCCTATAATAGCCTATATTTAACTTACAACCCTTTTTTATATAATGTATAACTCTAGCACTTTTTAAACTCTCTTGTATTTTACCTTGCTGAACTGAGTAAGTTTAAACATATATGATACATAAGGAGCAGTTACCTAGTCGGAATCCCTGTAACAAAATTTAGCGAAATATTACCAATCCACCATGAGCCTTATTCATTTTGGTAAGTAGTGTTTATACATTTAAAACGCACTTTCAGTAATTGATCTCAACTTAAGGAATCCTGAATAATTCCAACGCTGCCGATAAAAAGATATGCACTTGCTTTTCATTATAAATATCAGGTCTTCTGGAAGATAATTAAATTTACTAGCTAAAGATATAAAATAACTGATTAAAAATGTCAGCAACTTCTTTTGGATTAGAAATTACAATTCTCCTTCCACCTTTATATTGAATTTTGAAGACTTCATATTTACCGCATTTGAATAACCTAAATTCTTTAACACCTCCCAAAGCTTTTTTGGTTCATGTCTATTTTCATTTATCTTATCCTTAAAATAATTTCTTTTTGCTTCTCTTATCATATCCCTAACCTCATTTCTTCTTAATTTATAAAGCTCAAACTACTAACTTCCCAAATCATTCTTATACTTCTTAAACAGTCATTCCTTAATTTCAGCCGACCTATATTTCATTAGAGATCCAAGGTTCTGATCGTTGTTTAACTCTTACTTTCTTAACAGGAGCTACCCTATCTAAAACCTGACAAAATAATTCCTTAAAACACACCCAAGCTTTATCAACATCCTTACAACCCAATACATATGACCAATCAACCTTTCCCATTCCTCACAAAAATCAAATCAGGTCTATATTTTTTTCATAGATCTCACAGATACAGTATTATGTCCATTAAATTTGGTCTTCAACACTTTCTACATATATAAATTAAACAGTGATCACTCATACAACAATCAATAACGCCCACTGCAGCCTATCTTCACTGAGTCAGCATACCAGTATTACATCAATAACGGACTGAGACTTTGGCATATTCTAGTTGGCACCTTAATAATTTGTTTCAATGCAAAAAAATCACAAAAATATTTTAAAGGACTTATAACATTTACAGGTCCACTTTTCAACATATCCGTGTTAAAAATCCACCACAAATTATAACCTCTGAATCATGGAGTTTCAGAC
>JAOTNS010002472.1:0-20108 GCA_028476615.1 Culter alburnus
AAAAACACACAGAAGTCAAATTTTTAGTGACCGTAACACAAGAAAGTAGGAAATTGGCTAAGGATTTAATACAACGAACCTGATTCGCTGCCTCTGTCATCTGCTCTCAGTGTCTGAGGCAGGTCTCAGGCAGTTCCTCCACACACACACACACACACACACACACACAGAGCAGACAGTGACAGTGGTTACCTGTGTCATATATTGTGAAAAAATCAGTTTGCCATTAGTTGTCAGAAGATGAAAGCGATATCTTTGTCGTGGTATCCTTTCAACGTTTAAGGGGATTTCCCATGACTGGTGTCAGTGCAGTTCTGCACTGAATCAATGCCATTGAACATCAGCTTCAGCGTTACCCAGGTGACACATTGCACATTGATTGAGCCTTTAAAGAGGCGCTCAAAGTTAAATTCATTTTGACTTTTTGTTTCGCTCATGAATGAAACAATGTTTTTAAGCATATTAGTTGAATGAAAAGTTTAATGATGTCTCACCCTTAGAGACAGTCCTTTGCCGCCACCTGCTGGTGTAACAATGTAACTGCACTGACTGTTGTTACGTTTTAAAAGTCTTGTAGGCTCTTTAATAAGCCAAAGTATCATAATATGAATAGTTTTGCGCAAGCTCTTTTTTTAAAGACCTAGTAAAATGTTCATTGTAAAATTAATATTTGCTGTGCTTATTTATTTGATTCTAAATTAAACAACAATTACAACATAACTGTAAATAAGATGACCAAGGCAACATCTGTGGTATTACTTTATTTGAAAAAAAAAAAAAAAAAAAAAAATCTTACAAACCACAAGCTTGAATGTTCGGGATCAGTACTGGCCAATCATGATAAGAATTGGTAGTATCCCTAAAAGAAACACAGTGACTATAATAAACAACCGAAGAACTACTAAAGTCAAATTAGTGATATCTTAATTATTATTGCAGTGCATTGCAAAACTGTAGAGCTTTTAAAACTAAGCATTTAAATATCACCTTACAGATAAATTATTGGGAGATACAATGACAACTGACATTTTCATGCATTTTATGAAAGTAGCCTGCTATACCGTCTTAAAAAAAAATCTCATGGATTTGCATTACAAGCTATCAGAATATCATCTTTTTGGTATATAAATTACAGAATCTGCATCAAATTAAACTATTTTGCTCAGTTTGGGCCTCTGAACTAAAGTGTTGTTTTTGTCTCCTCGAGTAAGCACTCCATATTGTACTCTATCTATATCATAAAAAGAATGAAGTTTTAAAAATGTTTTCTAAAGTTTCGACAAACTGTTTCATTAAAAAAATCGATTTTTCATACTATTATTTCATGCCTGCCTTTGCAGGGTTAAACAACTTAGCAGTTTTCGTGGATGGAAGCACTCTGATAGTCACTTCAGTACATAAAACTCAAATAAAGCAGCTCTAATTTTACTGAAGACATTTTACAGAATGAAACTGAACTTGCAACGCACTAACATCTGATTAACAAGATTACTATGAATCAATTACCTTGTTTGTAAAATATACCGCCTGACGGTGTACAAATGAATCCAGGATTTTTTTCTTTACAAACATGCAATATTTTTAATCATCCAACGCGATTCCTGGCAGAATCCATAAATAGTAACTGTATCATAATCCGGATGCACACCACGCCTACTTAAACATATGTTACCAACATTAACTATTAAGACAAACAGGCCCGCCAGCAACACTGAATTAAGTCTCAAAGCTGAAAACTTCAGACAAATCCCTCATAACTAATTAGCGGACACCACACCTTCACTGACCCACACACAATCCCATAGCCACGGCAAACCGTCAACCGCAGCTAAACACCCGCCATGTGAGCTCGACAGCCGGCAAAAGCCCACCATATGACGGGCGTCTTTTTAAATACTTTTCATCTCTGTAATCTGTAAAGCCCACGACCGTGCATCTGTGATCAGGTGTATGCATCTCTGCAGGAACTGACATCAGCCACTCAGCGACATGCTGATGATGCACTTGCTGTGCATTATTATTATTACTGTATTACAAAGCGAATCGCTCACCTCATCGCTCCCGCTCGTGCAGAATCCCGCCTCGCGCTGGCGCCTGTGTTTCTCCGCCAGCCCGAGCAAGCGCGACAGTGACGGATCCTCTCGCAGCGTAGTTCCAACGTCGACGGGCCCGGCCCTTTTCTATCTTCAGCCCTCACCCGACCGATATGAGAGCGTTTCTCCGTCCTCAACAGGCTCCGAGACGTCCATGGCCGACCTGGGAAACGGCAGCGAACGGTGGCGGAGGTGATTATGGTTGCTACAACAGCCGAGGCTGGTAATCCGCCTCCTGCTGCCGCCATTATTACATACCACAACAACAACTACGGCGCTGAGCTCTCGAGAGGAACAAGATGGAAAGGCGCGAGATAGCGGAGGAAACGAAAGGCATTATGGGAGATGGAGTTTTTCTCTTTTTTGGCAGTTTGCCATTAAACATAATGAATGAAGCAGCATTCTGTAAACACTGATAAATAATATATATTCATCAGTTTAACCCTGTAAAGCAGTTTTGAACCTTTAGACAAAAGAATATATATATATATATATATATATATATATATATATAATATCTATATATATAAAATCTTAGCCTAAATGAAAGTTTGCATGTGTGTTTTTATGTTTTATATCCGTGGTGGAAAAAAACGCCTACATTTTATTTAGAGGCCTAAAGTGAGCAAAAATATGAAATTTGGTGCAATTGCTGTTATTTATATGGCCAAAAATTAAAATAAAACTCTGATACCTCCTAATATAAATCAATGAGATGTTTAACAGTATAGCAGACTACTTACATATACGTAAATATCAGTTGTCACCCTTTATGTCCCAATAATAGATCTTGCTAGATATACATATATATAAATGCTTATGGTTTTATATTAAAAGCTATGTGGTTTTAATTGTGGGGGGTAAAACTTGGTAAAACACACTAATAATAATAATAATCATAATAATGCAATGCAATTCAGTGATGATTGATAGATGTACAAATAATAATTCTTCAGAAGTCTGTTGTATCATTTCTGATACTTACATTTAAGCATTTAACATGATTTGTCTAAAAATTATGTATTGATAATCAAGCAAACCTAAGTTGCTCCTCTCCAGTAAATATTCACCTTGAAATATTACTAACAATATACAAGTTATTCTCATGTTTACTTCAAAAATAAAAGATTTCACAGCAAAAAAACACGTAAACCACAACATTGTTTTTTAAAGAGGACTCCATAATAGGCATGTAGATTGTGTGCAACATTTAGAGGCCTTATAAATTAAAGTATCAGATAATATATTGTAGACTTTATAAGGTTAATAGTTTTGTAGTTTGTTTAGCAGTTCTTTGACTCTCTTGACATGATGTTATTAAATTCTAATTTCTTAAGTCATTTAAGAAATTATTATTATCTATGAATGTGAATAATTTGAAGCCTAAGGAATTATTTTTTTGTCATTTGCACTAGCAAATATACTAGTGAACTAGTGGGGTTGCGAAAAAGTAAAATATTTACAATTTAATGAAAATACTCACAAATAGGGCACACAAATAACACTTCTAAGGCAACTCTCTCGGCTGCTCCCTAGGGGTCGCCAAAGCGTTATCATCCGCATTCCGCACAGTTATCTGGCAACTTCTAAGGCAACTACCAATCACTATTTCATCTTTTTTAAAAAAAAAAAAAAAAAAAAACATAATATAAAGAAAGAATCATCAAAAAATAATAAAACACGATCATTTAAATTAAATATTTCCCATGAACTAGCTGTAATTATATTTTTCCCAGAAGCCTTTGCTCCCTGTGTCGTCACAGCCTCGTTGGCGCTCCCTGCACCCTGTAGATCGTTGGTTATTCATGGTTATGACAGCCAATCACGTTCCCGGCTGCAACCAAGATCGAATGCTATGGCCAATCAGCGCTCGTATCACAACCATGATTCCCCCAGTAACAACCAGGAATCGACCAATCAACGTCGGAGACCTGCATACATGGCTGGAGAAGGTGATGACGTTCGTCAATTAACTTCTGAGAAACATTTGCAAAGTAAGTAAGTCTTTTGTCGATAAAAATAAAGTGGCAAATATATATATATGTTTTAAATGAATAATCTGTTGCTCAGACTAGCTAATAATTCAGGTAATTAATACAAAATATATTAAAAATAAGGTATGTTAGATCTCTATATATTAGCCTATTGATAACGTTCATCGATTAACTTCTGACCAACATTTGCAAAGTAAGTCAGTCTTTTGTCGATAAAAATAAAGGGGCAATTATATATATTTGTTTTGGTAACACTTTACAATAAGATTCATTAGTTAAACATTAGTACATGTATAACTAACATGAACTAACCATGAGCAATACATTTATTACCGTATTTAATCTTTGTTAACATTAGTTAATGAAAATACAGCTGTTCAGTTTTGTTCATGATAGTTCACAGTGCCTTAACTAATGTTAAAATTCTAATAATGTGTTAGTAAATGTTGAAATTAACATTAACAAAGATTAATAAATGCTGTAAAATAAGTGCAGTTCATTATTAGTTAATATTTACTAATGTAGTTTACTAATGTTAACTAATTAACCTTATTGTAAACTGTTACTTTTGTTTTAAAGAATAACCTGAAGCTCAGACTAGCTAATAATTCAGGCAATTAATACAAAATATTATTACAAATATTTATATTTTTTTATAGATTAGCTGACCAAGCAGAATATAAAGTATATACTGTTATAGTTTACTACAGCTTTACCAGCTGCAACATTAAAAATTCTTACACAGTAATACATCACTAATTATAATCCAATAATAGTGTACATTATGCTTCTACTTTTAGTACTTTAAGTATGTTTGATGCTAAACTTTGTTTTAGCTAAGTAAAATTTGAATGCATGACCTTTACATGTTATAGAGCAGAGGGTTTCAAAGTGGGGAAAATCATTTCAGGGGAGGTTCAGTGAATGGAAGCGAAAAATCCGTCTTCAAAAGGAGATAACATAGAAAAAAAATTGACTTCAAAAGGAGATAGAATAGACTAAACTCTCCCTTATCCACTACCCATTACTTACTTGAAAAATCCTCTGTCTCAGGTGGGACAAAAGTTTAGTGGTATAATATGTATATAGTATTTAATGGTATAATAATATTGAAATTTCCTCTTACTCTGGAATGATTCTGAAATGTTAGCTAACATTTTTGAGCCTGTTGGAAATATACAGGCAAAGCATTATATAAAATCAACATCATCAAGGGTATCATAAATATAATGTAATATACATTACACAGCTGCATTAACTAATGTGTTACCAAATGTTTGTTTCTCTATAGTCTTTATATCTTCACATTTTAATTTTGATGGAACCGCGCTTCAGGAGACGGGCTGATGGCAGCCTGAATCTGGCCGATACATTGGAAGCAGCAAAGGTGAAGGAGGCCAACAAGGGAAAGCCGTACACGAGACCCCTGTCCCCGGAGATAGTGCTGAACAAGGCCAAGAAAAGCTTAATTCTGCACCACGGAGATCTAGCGAACCGAAAGCACCTGCTAGGTTTCTTTGAAATCCAGTTTGGTGTATTTCGTGGGCAAACATTCAGGTGGGTGGCTGAAAATGCTCTGGGGTATGCTGCTTACCTGGTGGCAGCTATGAAGAGGGACCCCACAGGAGGCAGCAAAGACTCCCAAGAACATGCCCACAACAAGGGGAGTTTTAGGGAGTATATTGAGCTATTTCCTTCTGGCAGAATTGCCATTGCCTTGAAGGAAGAGCAATATGCTGAGAAAGCTCCCCATCACGCTGCCTCCACCCAGCTCACTCCTCCCATCCAGCACGCTGCCGCCACCCAGCTCACTCCTCCCACCCAGCACGCTGCCGCCACCCAGCTCACTCCTCCCACCCAGCTCACTCCCACGACCCAGCACACCGCCACCACCCATACTTCCATCGCCTCTCTCCGCTCCCTCTTGGTTACCAGGTTGCCTAACCAGAAAAGTCTGACTAAGACTGTAGAAAGGCTGGTTTCCCCCCACAAAGCTACACCTTGTAAGCAAAGATTTATTTGTATAACACTTTTTTGGTTTGTTTAGGATTTATTGCTGTTCAGTAGTCATGTTTATCTCTTTGTCCTGTGTTTTGTTTTATAGCTTTGGCCCAAGCACGTGCGAAGCCCTCAGCCACCCTCACCCGCCCGACCGTGTTGATTGAGGGAGCCACAGGGCCCTCAGCCACCCTCTCCCGACCGACTGCTTCCATTGAGGGAGCCACAGGGCCCTCAGCCACCCTCACCCGACCGACTGCTTCCATTGAGGGAGCCACAGGGTCCTCAGCCACCCTCGCCCTCCCCACTGAGATAGATGACAGCACACTGCTGGCAGAGGCAACTGTGTTTGAGGAGGCATATGTGGCATGTATGTTTATACTTAATTTAAACATACAGCAAAATATTTTCCTTTCCAGAGATAATAAAGTGAAGCAATGTGAATTTATATATGTTTATTTATGTGTTTATTTCTGTTTTTGTTTTTTCCAGCACGACGAGTCTGTCTTCCAGCTGGATGGATACACACCCTGCCTGAAGTGGATCAGAGGTGGATATCCAAAGCCCTGTTCAGGTGGACAGCACAGGGACATCCTGAGCTGATCTTTAGCAGGGTGGACAAACTTTGGTGGTATCCTCCACAGGTGCCACTGAAGACCAGTAATTCTCCTTCCTTGGAGAATTACTTTGGCCATCCCTTGCTGCTCTGGATGCCACGAAAACTGTGGCAAGTGAAGCTGACCTGTCCCCATCCAGACTGTCAGAAAGACCTTCTGACCTCAGCTGGCTTGCATCAAAAGATCAGGCAGGTGGTTGCCTTGGGTAAGATGTACTTTGTGGCATCTGAGTACCTGGCCTGCCGAAGATGTAAGAGGAAGGTCATCAGCTGGAGCCATGGTATCGTCTCCCAACTCGACATTGGCCACAGGGTGCAGTTCCCTTGCATTCTTACATCAAAACTTGCATGTGACCTGGGAGGTAGTAAGTTTGATGCGTCAACGAGGGCTGGGAAACAGCAGCAGCCAGATCCAGCGCAAGCTGCAGGAACGTCATGCTGAGGTCTGGTTGCAAAAGACAGTCCAGTATCTGACAGATTGCATGGGGATTGCCAGTGCTGTCACGTCGAGCCTGATCCTGCCTGTGACATTTGAACCTGCTCCTTCAATGCCTTCTATCCCTAAGCACCGGTGGCTGATGCAGGTGTATGCCCAGGATGTCCTGCAAAGGCTGGATGAGATCAAGGCCTCTATCACATCACAATATGGTCGGATCTTAAAAATGGATTCTACAAAAAAAGTGGCCCAGAAAACTAGCAGGACGCAGCTATGGCACAGCTACCTGGGCAACCAATGTTGGAAATGAGTATGGACAGGTGATCATGTCCGTACTCACAGCCAGTGAAGGTTTTGGTCTCGGACCAATGATTGAAGGCCTCATCAAGCGATACAGAGTGGCTGGGGTGGCTCCTCCCGAGGTACTGTATGTCGACCGAGACTGCTGTGGCAACACTCTTCTAAGGAGGATGTTTGAAGAGTGGGAGCAAATGACCATCCGGTTAGATGTATGGCACTTTATGCGGAGGTTTTCTGTGGGTTGCACAACCGACTCTCATCAGTTGTATGCCACATTTATGAGTCGCCTCAGCCACTGTATTTTCATGTGGGACCAGGGGGACTTGACGGCCCTGAAGAAGGCGAAGCGTGCAGAGCTAGAAGCTGACCGGAAACCATCATCCGAGGCTGATGTGCTGCGCTGTATCAGCCGTAGCGAGCTAGCCCTACATTGCAGGAGGACCACCCGCGGTACCAAGGAGACCTTGGCGATGATTGAGAGCCATATTCAGGCCTTTGATGGAGATGCTGGTCGTGACACTCTTGGAGTCCCACTAATAAACTCAGCCCGGATGAGGGAGATCTTAAAGTCCCAGCGGAAGCATGTGGCCTGCATCCAGGATCCTCTAGGTGTGCAGCTCTACATGCAGACAGGCACTGTAGTGAAGGGAGGGCACCGGCTGCCAACCTACCGCTGTGCCAGAGGTTCCACTTCGCTTGAGTCTTTTCACCTGCACCTTAACAGATTCATCCCAGGTAAATAAGCGCGACTTAACTGAATTATTAAAATAAGATTTGATTTAATTATATATTGAAATAATAATGAGAATTGTAAGAACAGCTATTTGTGTATTTATATGAAATTTTTGTGGTCTTTTTTTTTTCTTTTTGAATTTACAGGTACGCTGGCTAGTGACACCTTCTTCCAGGCGTATCTTTTGGATGGACTTGCAAGGTGGAATGAGGACCGGGCTGTGGCAGCAACAACTGATGAGCAGCAGCCACATTCCTACAATCATCTTCTGCGTCATGCTGTCAATGCTCTTGCAGAGAAGGTTATGGGCATGAAAATCACCCCTTATGTTGGGCCAAGAAAGTACACTGGTAGATAACTATTTGTTGTTTTTGGTGACAGTTTCATTCAAGTGTACACATACCATTTAACCACTGAGTTATAATATAATATCATGGTATATTATTTAATTGTCAATGTTTTAATATTTTAAAGGTGAGCTTATTGGAGTGGAATACCTTTACCAGCAAACTGGTAACGTTCTGCAGGACTACAAGTTGGCCATTGAAGAGTTAGAGACCACTGAGGTTGTTATAGAGGAGGATGAAGATTATGCTGAATTTGAGGAGTTTCAGGACATCACTGTCCCCACCGTTGACACAGAACGGACACCTGCTGCCTCTTCACAAGCATTAGTGTCTGCAGCATCATCTCCAACCCCTCCAGCAACCACCAGCCCCATGTCATCACTGTCTGTGGTCCCTCCATCACCAGTGACATCTCCTGTTTCCAGCTCCACGTCATCACTGTCTGTGGTCCCTCCATCACCAGTGAAATCTCCTGTCAATCTCCAATCAAAGCCATCACTCTCTCCTGTGGCACATAGCTGTGAGTTTTACCAAATTATTCATAGAGGTTTCCGTATTTGTTGTCAAACTAACTCTAAATGTACATTTGTCATATTGAAAGACACAAATACAAATTTAAACTAAATATTTATCCTTTTCATGTAGTCCCAGTGGATCAGTTATCTGCAGAAACTGATCTTCCAACATCTGAAGAGAATATTTCACATGATGTAAGGGCACAGTTTCTTTTTTAAAGTACATTTACATATGTGTAAACAAAATCTGGGTTATGTTGGCTGTGCTTTCATGTAAATATTTATATTCATTGCTGCTATCAAAAGTTCCTAAATTATCTTTCATTTTAGGATTCTGTTGGTCCTGATAATATTGAGGGGTATGGAGCCGTGCAGGACTTGGCAGAGTTTTTGATTAGCCTCAGAGACCACCGTCTGGCCTTGACTGGAGAAGAGTGTGTCAAGATCATCACCCTATGGCAGGCACTGGGGGAGTATGATGACAGAAAAAGACCATTTACTCATCACGTCATCAAACCACCCTAAAACAGGGACGATTCAGGGCCACTAAGAAGATTGTGGCACCAGGTGTGGAGAGCACTAAAAGGTATCTTAAATTTAGCAAACACAGGGTCTTGATTGCCTTTGTCTAAAAGGTTTTGTTTAAATATATATAACTGGCTGAAATATCATCTCCAGCTTTATTGTTTAGTAAGGATTTCTAGTAAAATTAGTAAAACCTGAAGCCTTCATAGCTAGTTTATCTTCCTGCAGCTTGTTAAGTTCAAACCTAGCCTAGTTATAACAAATTATTAGTTGTGATTTACATTTAATGCTGACTTTATGTTATGTTGCTAAGTAAGTTACGTTGCTATGGACACAGTTCCAACTGTACATCAGACTATTCTATTTAGCAGAAGCAACACAGTCATTTCTTAATCAGTAAAGTCATTTTGGATCAATATTTTGTCAAATGATTTGTCTTACTGTCTGTTAGCAAGTAGCTGTGTAATAAGTGGAATAATATGCAGCTATTATTGTGAAAAACAAAAACAAAAAACTGACAGGCTGACTAACGACACCGTATAATGCAGTATAAAGCTGTAATAATGCCACAACACAGTAACCCAGTAAAGACCTAATTTATTGATATGATATTTCAACATCGACCTAGAAAACAAACAAGACAACATAACTATGCACAGATATTAAAAATTAACATCTAGACAACACAAAGCAAAACATACAGAATAGAAAAGGGAAAATAAAATAAAAATAACAGAGTAAGGATCACAAATCGTAAACAATCATACATTAATAATATGTATTCTTTTGTAACTTGCAGGTGTTTCGTTGGGGCTCATAGTCCTGCACAGTGGCCTGACTGCAACCGAGTGGTGGAGGCCATCTTCACAAGGCTCTGTGCTCTCTACCCGAATGCGGTGCGCTGTGATGGAGTGAGGGTGTCCCGCTTCACAATGGTAACACGTGTTTACAAGCACATTCGAGAGTGCATCCTCACCAATGCTAAGGTGATGAGCGAGACCACCATCCAGCTCCCTGAAGTGAACGCTGCAACAGTCACACAGTGGTGAGTAAATTAGCATTGTAACTGCTAAGCCTAAACCTAAAGCATCTGAGGGCTACACAGAGGGTTCAAGTAACTGACGCAGTTGACTTAATGTTAGTGACTGCTTTGACGGGTCTAGAAACAAATCAATTCAACAATTCAGCAATATGAAAGATAATATTTTTTGCTCAGGAAATGGTCTTCAACAGACTGCAAGAATCCATCCATAATAGAATGGTTATCTCAATGAAGTAGCCATTTTACAAGCAATAATACATGAGACGAGGGTGTGATCAATTGCTATGTGATCTCAGCTGTGTCATGCTTCTGCATCATAGTCGTGATCAAATAGTAGTTGATCACACCATCTTTTGTATTATTGCTTAAATGTTTATTAATATTGGTTGTTTATGTTTTCCCAGGTTCAGCAGGCGTTGCAAGTCTCAGGAACAGGAGATTTTAAAGCAGGGTATCCAAGCCCCAGACGCACCCATGGCAGGACCTGAGGAGCTTCCTGCGGCTATACAGAAAGGACCCACTCTCTATTCAGGCAGTCTGGCTGAGCCTCACCTTTTTATCCTGCCACCAAACACTGCTGGGGAGGCAAAACTCAAGGGGAGGTCGCAACCTCAGGCCATCTCCAAGGCTCCACCATCACATCAAGGACTTCCTGTCATAGCACGTCCTATTGCACCAGCACTACCGTTCTCTCTCCCTTTTTTACCATCTGTGCAGCTTCCTACAGTGATAGACGCAAGTGCGCCGTCCTCTACAGTGCCTGGTACCTCACAGGTGATGTTCTTCAACCTCCCATTACCTTCAGCTGCCACCATCAGCTCAGACACAGACATCCAGTCAAGCTGTTCCTTACTCCACTCAGCAATACAGAAAGAGAAAACAGGAGAGGGAGCTCACTGGAACTGTCACAAGAAAATATGTGAGGAAGACAGACGTCATTCTTTGTAAAAAGTGTAAAAAAGAAAGACGGCCACCATCACATCTTCAGTACTTTGGTAACTGGTACTGCAAAGAGTCTGAGACTCAATCATATGGTGAATGGAGGGCTGTGCTGGAGGAACGAGGTTATAGGAAAAAAAAGCCAGGAAATGACAACCCTCCAGCTTCATAAAATTGCTCTTTCAGCACGTTTTTTTTTTTTTTTTTGTTTATTTATTTGGTTAATGTTTGCATTATAGAGCAATTTACAAGTCTCCAACAATGACTAAAATGTATAATAGGTTTCTAAAAAAAAAAATCTCTAAAAAAAAACAATGTTTTTTTCTTCACTGCTTGTTTCCTCTGCTGCATGCCTCTGTTGGGAAAATATTTCAGGTATAAATGTGATATAATATAATATACTATAATATATATAATATATATATGTTTATTAGTGCTGTTCAACGATAACCGTGGTTACCGTGTACAAAATAAGAGTCTGTGTTTACGTAATATATGTGTGTTTGTTTTGTGTATAATTATTATGTATATATAAATATACACACATACATGTATATATTTAAGAAAAATATCTTATATTTCTATATAAATATTTACATTTATATATAATTTTAATATATAAAAAATAAATACATTTATATATTTATACATACATGCTTATATTTCTTAAATATATACATGTATGTGTGTGTATTTATATACATAATACACAAAAACAAACATATATTACGTAAACACAGACTCTTATTTTGTACACGATAACCACGGTTATCATTGAACCCCTAATGTGTGTAATATATATATATATATATATATATATAAAATGGTAAGTTTACCTTGTTATTCATGTGTGAGTTTTTTATTTTTATTTTCTCAGGCTGTTATGTCAAATTGCACTGCAGATGTTTGTTTTGGTTTTTATTATTTTCTCAGGCTGTTATGTCAAATTGCACTGCAGATGTTTGTTTTGGTTTATTATTTATTCTTTTCTCAGGCTGTTTCAAATTTGCACTGCAGATGTTTGTTTTGGTTAATTATTATTCTTTCTCAGGCTGTTATGTCAAAATTGCACTGCATGTTTGCTCAGCTGTTATGTCAAATTGCACTGCACTGTTTGTTTTGGTTTATTATTTATTCTTTTCTCAGGCTGTTATGTCAAAATTGCACTGCAACTGTTTGTTTTGGTTTATTTATTCTTTTCTCAGCTGTTATGTCAAAATTGCACTTGTTTGTTTTGGTTTTGGCTGTTATGTCAAATTGCACTGCAATGTTTGTTTGGTTTATTATTTATTCTTTTCTCAGCTGTTATGTCAAATTGCACTGCAGATGTTTGTTTTGGTTTATTATTTATTCTTTTCTCAGGCTGTTATGTCAAATTGCACTGCAGTTTGTTTTGGTTATTATTATTTTTCTCAGGCTTTATGTCAAATTGCACTGCATGTTTGTTTTGGTGGCTGTTATGTCAAATTGCACTGCAACTGTTTCTCAGGCTGTTATGTCAAAATTGCACTGCAACTGTTTGTTTGGTTTATTATTATTCTTTCTCAGCTGTTATGTCAAATTGCACTTGTTTGTTTTGGTTTATTATTTATTCTTTTCTCAGGCTGTTATGTCAAATTGCACTGCACAAAAACTGCAATTAAGGTCAAATTGCACTGCATGTTTTGTTTTGGTTTATTATTTTCTTTTCTCAGGTTTGTCAAAATTGCACTGCAACTGTTTGTTTTGGTTTATTATTTATTCTTTTCTCAGGCTGTTATGTCAAAATTGCACTGCAACTGTTTGTTTTGTTATTATTTTTCTTTCTCAGGCTGTTATGTCAAATTGCACTGCATGTTTGTTTTGGTTTATTATTTATTCTTTTCTCAGGCTGTTATGTCAAAATTGCACTGCAACTGTTTGTTTTGGTTTTTATTTATTCTTTTCTCAGGCTGTTATGTCAAAATTGCACTGCATGTTTGTTTTGGTTTATTATTTTTCTTTTCTCAGGCTGTTATGTCAAAATGCACTGCAACTGTTTGTTTTGGTTTATTTTTTTCTTTTCTCAGGCTGTTATGTCAAAATTGCACTGCAACTGTTTGTTTTGGTTTATTATTTTTTTTTTTTCTCAGGCTGTTATGTCAAAATTGCACTGCAATGTTTGTTTTTGGTTATTATTATTCTTTCTCAGGCTGTTATGTCAAAATTGCACTGCAATGTTTGTTTTGGTTTATTATTTTTCTTTTCTCAGGCTGTTGTCAAAATTGCACTGCAACTGTTTGTTTTGGTTTTTATTTATTCTTTTCTCAGGCTGTTATGTCAAAATTGCACTGCAACTGTTTGTTTTGGTTTATTATTTATTCTTTCTCAGGCTGTTATGTCAAAATTGCACTGCAATGTTTGTTTGGTTTTATTTTTCTTTTCTCAGGCTGTTATGTCAAAATTGCACTGCAACTGTTGTTTGGTTATATTTATTCTTTTCTCAGGCTGTTATGTCAAAATTGCACTGCAATGTTTGTTTTGGTTTATTATTTATTCTTTTCTCAGGCTGTTATGTCAAAATTGCACTGCAACTGTTTGTTTTGGCTGTTATGTCAAAATGCACTGCAGCTTTTCTCAGGCTGTTATGTCAAAATTGCACTGCAACTGTTTGTTTTGGTTTATTATTTATTCTTTTCTCAGGCTGTTATGTCAAATTGCACTGCAGATGTTTGTTTTGGTTTATTTTATCTTTTCTCAGGCTGTTATGTCAAAATTGCACTGCTGTTTTGGTTTATATTTATTCTTTTCTTGTTATGTCAAAATTGCACTGCTGTTCTAAATTTTTTTTATTGACTAAAAATCTATGCAAATAAAAAAGGTTGTTAATCTTTATTTGTATTCTCAAAATATTTGTAGCTGTGGACACAATATGTTTTTTTAAAAACATAAAAACATACAAACATAACTGTAAAACACAATAAAAACAGGGACAGTAAGAATAAGGCAGAATAATTTATAGTTTCTATACTGTAAAAAAAAAAAAAAAAAAAGGTATCAATTAGCATATATTCATATATTCTGTTATGAAAACGCACCAAGAAGATGGCTATTGTTATTGCCGTGTGTTTATTGTCTTCACATTTATTATGTCAAAACATTTCGGCTTTTTTTATCCAGTGACAGCTGGATGCCTTTGTCCACATAAGGTATTTCCTGGAGCGTCACAAATTAGTACTTTTACGAGTCCATTTTGGTCCGCTTTGGGCTTTTCTGCGAGAGAGCGCCCTCCGCCGTCCGGTATGAACGAAACATACACAACGTGAGAGCGTTTACGTTGGAGAGTGCCCAAATTAAAGTACGGGGGGCGAATTTACGTCTGATTAAAGTACGGGGGGCAATAACGATGACACACGCGTGCACCGGCGGCGTCAAAGGGACACGTTCCGCAAATTCCGATCACCGGTCGGAGCGGGGCGCGAACTCGGGTCGCTGTGCCTCTTATGGTTGGTTTACCACGACTAATCGGCACCGGCCTTGGCGCAATGGATAGCGCATTGGACTTCTAGGTTGCAACGGAGGTATTCAAAGGTTGTGGGTTCGAGTCCCACCAGTCGTGGTTTGCCTCTTTTGCTCAGATGTCTTTGTAAGACATTCTCATTTGCTCAGTTCACCTGTTCTAAACAAAGGGAGAGAACAAGAACGGTTTGAAAACCACTAGCGTAGGTCAAAATCTGCTACTACCTATTGTTGGCTACCTACCTTGCCTTCCGTTTCTCCTAGCTGAGACAGCGTTTAGATGTACTGTAACTGGAGGTTCACAAAACATTTGAGACACGAGTATTGAGAGTTTAGATCCAAAATGAAATGAACTGAGGTATTCCCTTATCCCTGAACAGAAGCCTGCACATGTTTCAGGTTTTGGAAAATAATCCTCGAACCTCAAAATGACCTATTCCATGATGTGCTGCCTCTTTTAGACTTTGGCTACAAAAGTTTTGAACCAGGCTCAGCACCCGGCGCTGTGGCTTAGTTGGTTAAAGCGCCTGTCTAGTAAACAGGAGATCCTGGGTTCGAATCCCAGCAGTGCCTAACCGGTGGGTTGTAGGAGTAGACGTTTGATCTTTTCAGATATAAAAGTCTCTGCAGGACAGACAGCCTGGACTTCTAGGTGGTTACCGAAGGCTTTGATGTCAGCTATTTCCCTGACGGGCTGCCTCTTTTAGACTTTTTAAACCAACCAATTTGCACCCGGCTTTACCCGGCGCTGTGGCTTAGTTGGTCAAAGCGCCTGTCTTGTAAACAGGAGATCCTGGGTTCAAATCCCAGCAGTGCCTGTGCCACAGGATGTGAGGGTGCTCATTTAAACTTTTCAAATAGGAAAACCTTTGGATGCCCAGCACTGCATATCTGCACCAAAGTGGAACTCTAAGAGGGCCCTCAAAGCGTGGCTCTGTGGCGCAATGGATAGCGCATTGGACTTCTAGGTTGCGAACGGAGGTATTCAAAGGTTGTGGGTTCGAGTCCCACCAGAGTCGTGGTTTGCCTCTTTTGCTCAGATGTCTTTGTAAGACATTCTCATTTGCTCAGTTCACCTGTTCTAAACAATGGGAGAGAACAAGAACGGTTTGAAAACCACTAGCGTAGGTCAAAATCTGCTACTACCTATTGTTGGCTACCTACCTGGCAAAAATTGCCTTCCGTTTCTCCTAGCTGAGACAGCGTTTAGATTACTGTAACTGGAGGTTCACAAAACATTTGAGACACGAGTATTGAGAGTTTAGATCCAAAATGAAATGATCTGAGGTATTCCCTTATCCCTGAACAGAAGCCTGCACACGTTTCAGGTTTTGGAAAATAATCCTCAAACCTCAAAATGACCTATTCCATGATGTGCTGCCTCTTTTAGACTTTGGCTACAAAAGTTTTGAACCAGGCTCAACACCCGGCGCTGTGGCTTAGTTGGTTAAAGCGCCTGTCTAGTAAACAGGAGATCCTGGGTTCGAATCCCAGCAGTGCCTAACCGGTGGGTTGTAGGGGTAGACGTTTGATCTTTTCAGATATAAAAGTCTCTGCAGGACAGACAGCCTGGACTTCTAGGTGGTAAACGAAGGCTTTATAAAGGTTGTTGCTGACTCCCACCAGAGTCACGAATGTTGTCTCTTTGCAAGACAGACGTTTGCTTCAACTTGGCATTTTCAAACTTTTTTCAGAAGCCTACCCAGCACATTTGTTCTTGTTTTCCTTTGGACACAGCCCAGTCAGATCAGAGAGTACGTTACTAATCAGTCAATTAGTTAATTTGCCTGTTTCAAATGAGAAAGATAACAAAAAACGTGGTGCAGACAGGCTTGAAGAATGGTTGGAATGCCCCTGGCTTAGGCCAAAATCAGAAGAAAGCTCAAGAAACATTTGAGATGCGAGTATTGAGAGTGTAGAGCCAAAATCAAACGAGTTCCGACATTCCCTTGAGGCCTGAGCGGCCCGTTATGTTTTGGGGGGACCTCTTTCATGATGTAATCAGCTATCTCCTACCTCTTTTAGGCTTTTTATGCAAAGAAATTGCACCTAGCTTAGCAAGAGGCGCTGTGGCTTAGTTGGTCAAAGCGCCTGTCTCGTAAACAGGAGATCCTGGGTTCAAATCCCAGCAGTGCCTAGGCCACATGATATGGGAGTGCTTATTTTAATATATATTCCCATATGAAAGTCTTTGCGTGCCGGACAGTGTGCGTCGGCGCAAAACCGGAAAACTCGATTTTAGATCCAAAAGGAAACGATATCAGATATTCCCTCATCCTTCAACAGAGGCCTGAATGTCCCTCAGGTTTTGGAAATAATCCCGTAACCTCTAAGGACCTCTTCATGATGTAATCAGCTATTTTCCTGAGGGCTGCCTCTTTTAGACTTTTCCAACCAATTTGCACCCGGCTTTACACCCGGCGCTGTGGCTTAGTTGGTCAAAGCGCCTGTCTTGTAAACAGGAGATCCTGGGTTCGAATCCCAGCAGTGCCTAACCGGTGGGTTGTAGGAGTAGACGTTTGATCTTTTCAGATATAAAAGTCTCTGCAGGACAGACAGCCTGGACTTCTAGGTGGTAAACGAAGGCTTTATAAAGGTTGTTGCTGACTCCCACCAGAGTCACGAATGTTGTCTCTTTGCAAGACAGACGTTTGCTTCAACTTGGCATTTCAAACTTTTTTTCAGAAGCCTACCCAGCACATTTGTTCTTGTTTTCCTTATTGGACACAGCCCAGTCAGATCAGAGAGTACGTTACTAATCAGTCAATTAGTTATTTGCCTGTTTCAAATGAGAAAGATAACAAAAACGTGGTGCAGACAGGCTTGAAGAATGGTTGGAATGCCCCTGGCTTAGGCTAAAAATCAGAAGAAAGCTCAAAAAACATTTGAGATGCGAGTATTGAGAGTGTAGAGCCAAAATCAAATGATTCCGACATTCCCTTGAGGCCTGAGCGCCCGTTATGTTTTGGAAATAATCCTCCTACCTCTAGGGACCTCTTTCATGATGTAATCAGCTCTCCTACCTCTTTTAGGCTTTTTACAAAGAAATTGCACCTAGCTTAGCAAGAGGCGCTGTGGCTTAGTTGGTTAAAGCGCCTGTCTAGTAAACAGGAGATCCTGGGTTCGAATCCCAGCAGTGCCTAACCGGTGGGTTGTAGGGGTAGACGTTTGATCTTTTCAGATATAAAGTCTCTGCAGGACAGACAGCCTGGACTTCTAGGTGGTAAACGAAGGCTTTATAAAGGTTGTTGCTGACTCCCACCAGAGTCACGAATGTTGTCTCTTTGCAAGACAGACGTTTGCTTCAACTTGGCATTTTCAAACTTTTTTTCAGAAGCCTACCCAGCACATTTGTTCTTGTTTTCCTTATTCGCCTGTTTCAAATGAGAAAGATAACAAAAAACGTGGCACAGACAGGCTTGAAGAATTGTTGGAATGCCCCTGGCTTAGGCCAAAATCAGAAGAAAGCTCAAGAAACATTTGATATGCGAGTTTTGAGAATGTAGATCCAAAATCAAATGAGTTCCGACATTCCCTTGAGGCCTGAGCGGCCCGTTTTGTTTTGAAATAGGGTTAGGGCTAGTCAAAAAGTTTGAAAATGCCAAGTTGAAGCAAATATCTGTCTTGCAAAGAGACACCATTCGTGACTCTGGTGGGAGTCAGCAACAACCTTTATAAAGCCTTTGTTTACCACCTAGAAGTCCACGCTGTCTGTCCTGCATAGACTTTTACAGGTGCTGGGTCATATAATTAGAAATCATCAAAAAGTTGATTTATTTCCCTAATTCCATTCAAAAAGTGAAAGTTGTATACTATATTCATTCATTACACACAGACTGATATATTTTAAATGTTTATTTCTTTTAATTTTGATGATTATAAACTGACAGCTAAGGAAAATCCCAAATTCAGTATCTCAGAAAATTAGAATATTGTGAAAAGGTTCAATATTGAAGACACCTGGTGCCACACTCTAATCAGCTAATTATTTCAAAACACCTGCAAAGGCCTTTAAATGGTCTCTCAGTCTAGTTCTGTAGGCTACACAATCATGGGGAAGACTGCTGACTTGACAAAAGAGATGGCTGTTACAGAGCTCTGTTTCCAAGCACATTAATAGAGAGGTGAAGGGAAGGAAAAGATGTGGTAGAAAAAAGTGTATAAGCAATAGGATACCGCACCCTGGAGACTATTGTGAAACAACACCATTCAAAATGTGGGGGAGATTCACAAAGAGTGGACTGCAGCTGGAGTCAGTGCTTCAAGAACACTACGCACAGACGTATGCAAGACATGGGTTTCAGCTGTCGCATTCCTTGTGTCAAGCCACTCTTGAACAACAGACAGCATCTAAGCATCTCACCTGGGCTAAAGACAAGAAGGTCCAAAGTTATGTTCTCTGATGAAAGTAAATTTTGCATTTCTTTTGGAAATCAGGGTCCCAGAGTCTGGAGGAAGAGAGGAGAGGCACACAATCCACGTTGCTTTAGGTCCAGTGTAAAGTTTCCACAGTCAGTGATGGTTTGGGGTGCCATGTCATCTGCTGGTGTTGGTCCACTGTGTTTTCTGAGGTCCAAGGTCAACACAGCCGTATACCAGGAAGTTTTAGAGCACTTCATGCTTCCTGCTGCTGACCAACTTTATGGAGATGCAGATTTCATTTTCCAACAGGACTTGGCACCTGCACACAGTGCCAAAGCTACCAGTACCTGGTTTAAGGACCATGGTATCCCTGTTCATAATTGGCCAGCAAACTCGCTTGACCTTAACCCCATAAAAAAAATGTATGGGGTATTGTGAAGAGGAAGATGCGATATGCCAGACCCAACAATGCAGAAGAGCTGAAGGCCACTATCAGAGCAACCTGGGCTCTCATAACACCCTGAGCAGTGCCACAGACTGATCGACTCCATGCCATGCTGCATTGCTGCAGTAATTTAGGCAAAAGGAGCCCCAACTAAGTATTGAGTGCTGTACATGCTCATACTTTTCATGTTCATACTTTTCAGTTGGCCAAGATTTCTAAAAATCCTTTCTTTGTATTGGTCTTAAGTAATATTCTGATTTTCTGAGATACTGAATTTGGGATTTTT